>BQNB010053581.1:0-39944 GCA_026074375.1 Tanacetum coccineum
GCATTTCGTGTCGTACAAATAATGTCTCCACATTTTGAGAGCAAACACTACAGCTCCAAGCTCTAAGTCATGTGTAGTGTAATTCTTCTCATGAATCTTAAGTTGGCGTGACACGTAGGCTATGACCTTCTCCCTTTGCATCAAAACTGCGCAGAATCCTTTACGAGAAGCATCATAGTAAACCAAGAAGTTTTCACTACCTTCGGGTAAAGCCAAAATCAGTGCACTACACAATCTTTGCTTCAACAATTGAAATGCAGCTTCTGCCTTTTCACTCCAAACAAACTTTACGTTCTTCTGAGTCAGCTTCGTCATAGGCTTGGCAATTTTTTTGAAACCTTCGATAAATCGTCGGTAATAGCCAGCAAGACCTAGAAATTGACGAATCTCTGTCGGATTTTTGGGCGATGCCCAATCCTTGATTGACACAATCTTAGACAGGTCCACGTGAATGCCTTTACTATCAATCACGTGACCAAGAAATTGTACCTTCGACAGCCAAACTTCACACTTTGAAAACTTGGCGTATAATTCTTCCTTCTTAAACAACTTTAGGATTAACTTAAGGTGTTCTGCGTGCTCTTCTTTGCTCTTGGAGTAGATCAAGATGTCATCAATAAAAACGATCACGAATATATCTAGGTACGGTTTGCACACCCGATTCATCAGATCCATGAATACCGTCGGTGCGTTGGTCAGTCCAAACGGCATCACTTGAAACTCATAGTGACCGTAGCGTGTCCTAAACGCTGTCTTTGGAATGTCATCCTCTCGAACTCTGAGTTGGTTGATAACCTGTCTTCAGGTCGATCTTAGAGTAGACTTTTGATCCTTGCAACTGATCAAACAGGTCATCGATTCTCAGAAGTGGATATCGATTCTTCACAGTCAGCTTGTTCAGCTCACGGTAATCGATACACATCCGAAAAGATCCGTCTTTCTTTTTGACAAACAAGACCGGGGCTCCCCAGGGTGAGGAACTCGGTCTTATAAATCCCTTGTCAGAAAGTTCTTGTAATTGAGTAGACAATTCTTGCAGTTCCATCGGTGCTAATCTATACGGAGCTCGTGCCACGGGTGCAGCACCAGGGACCAAGTCGATTTGGAATTCAACTTGTCGCGTAGGCGGTAATCCAGGTAAGTCCTCTGGAAAGACCTTCAGAAAGTTTCGTACAGTCGGCATGTCCTCAAGTCTCTTCTCCTCTGACTCGTTCTCGATTTCCTTCTTCGTCTCTCTATTGCAGAAAAAATTAGCAACCACTCTACATCAATACTTTTGAGTTTTAGTGCACGATATAATGCTCAAATTCGACTTCTCTCTTCTACTGCCTCACATCACGCTTTTACTGATCAAAAACTTCATTCTCCATAGGGAATTCGCACAACCTTCTCATCGCAAACGATCACCGCATGATGGTTCGCTAACCAATCCATGCCGATGATGGCGTCAAAGCTTCCAAGTTCTACCGACATTAGGTCAATATTAAATGGGTGACCTAATAATCCTAACGTACAACCTCTAAGCACAATATTGGTTTCATAAATTCTCCTATCGACTAATTCGACAGCATAGCTAACATCTAAAGTATCAGGGGTTATATCAAGCAAAGTACTAAATGTAGTCGACACAAAACTTCAATCAGCACCCGAATCAAATAATATGAAAGCATAATGATTGTTGAGAAGAAACGTACCCTTAACGACATTGGAATCGGGGTTAGCGTCTCCTCCACCTAGCACATATGCTTTCCCTCTTGCTTCACCAACTCCATTCTTGTTTCCAGCCTTATTCCCACGGTTTTGATCCTTTAACTTTGGGCAATCACTTTGGTAGTGTCATTGCCCTTCACACTCGTAATAGGTTACAACCCTCTGATTCACTACTTGACCCATCTGAGTTGAAGTAGTAGAGATTGTGACCTTACAATCCCGGGTCAAATGCCCAACCTTGTTACACTTCCCACATCTCACTGTGCATGGTCCTTCATGGTGAAGCTTACACTTGTTACAGAGAGGCAACAGTCCATTATATGGTTTCTTCTCATTGTTGCCAGCCGTATAGGCTCTTGCTACATTCTGACCTCCTACATTTGGCCTTTTGAATGGTGGTTGCTGACCACGGTTGTCTCTCTGATTGACCTCCAATCTCCTTTTGTTCTCAGCATTTTTCACAACATATCCCTTCAACTTTTGGTCCATTAAGTTGTTAGCAATCCTAACAGCATCTTGCAGTTTTGTAGGTTCGGCAACAATTACATTCCCTTGGATGTTATCGGGGAGTCCTCCAATGAATTTCTCAACCCGATCCTCCTCCTCGGGGACCATCTTGGTGCACATCATAGTCAACTCTTGAAATCTCTGAGTATAAGCAGTCAAATCATTGTTCTTTACGGTTAGGTTCCACAGTTCAGTTTCCATTTTCTGAATCTCATTCCTTGGACAGTACACTTCAGTCATTAGCTTCATGAGCTCTCTCTATGACATGGCAAATGCAGCCTCAGTCCTAATAGTCCTCTTATGTGAGTTCCACCAAGTTAGTGCACTGTTCAACAAGGTGCAAGTAGCATACTTAACTTGGGACTTCTCTGGGCAGTTGCTGATATGGAACACTGTTTCCATCTTCTCAAACCACCTTATCAATCCGACAACTCCTTCTGTTCCCTTAAAGTTGAGTGGTTGACACTTCATGAAATCATGGTAGGTGCATGTAGGATCCCTTTAACACATACACTTCATATCATACACGGTTCTAGATCATGAAAAGGAGAAAGAGAGATGATTTTTTAGAAGAGTGAAACAGAGAGAGGTTAGAGGAAAAAAAAGATATTATTAGAAAGTGAAGAGTTTGATATTTTTTTTTTCCAAAGTGGAAAAGATATATTTATATTATAGATATATATTATATATTAAATATTTATAGATATATGTATATATATTATATATACCCCACCCGTTTAAGTTAAACGTGTGGGATATTTGATAGGACTCGGGATCGGGTTTTTGCTTGGGATTAAACCCGAATCATTATACAATATTAGATTAAACTATCGAGCCCGATTCCTGTACTTTCCTATTACAACATTAACTAATTGATTGACCGAGACTTAAATACATAATGAACGAACTTCATGCTCGACTCAATATTTTGAGGCTAACAATCTCCCCCGAAGTAAGTTCATTAATGACACTCCTTCATTAGATCAATGAGATTGCTTTTGTCGTTAAGCTCATGTGGTCTTGGTCTTTCTCTTTGTTCTTTGTTGTAGGTTTGTTCTTTCATGTTTTGCGATCTTGACTTTGATCCTTTGACATTGTCTTTAACGTCTATGACATCTTGCGATCTTGGTGTTTGACCCACACTTCTCATGTTGTGCTCATCTTGAAAGCTTCAATCAGAATGTTTGCGGAAGTCTTTGTCTTTAAATCTTGAGCTTTCATGATGTTTGGTTTGTAGATTGAGATGAAATGTGGTAACGAATCGACTTTGGTTGATTGGGATTCCGTCACCACCGTTTTAGCCTGCAGGTTTACGTTAGTGAAAATTGAGAAAATTGATTTGAAAATCAATCGACGTGTTACTTGTAAAAGCGTTTTTGTAACACATCGAGAGTTTTAATCTTTTTATCAAAATTCATCAACCGTTAATTATTTCTAGACCAAATCGATACTTTTGTCAAAGTTTGGTATTAATATAGAAATCTCGCATGTCACCTACAAAGAGCTTGTTTGATGCTGGCTTCAAGCAGATTTCCATCTTCATTGTGAATACTTATAGTATCACTCAGATGTTCTGGCAAATATCACAAGGATATTGCGTAGGACTCTTGTTAACAGCTTGTGAATTTGATGATGTTCAACAAGTGTTTGAAATGGAATGTGTCCTAACGAGATTTTATTGATCTCTTGGCTCTAGACTCGATTAGTGCATTTTGGTTTTAGTACTCGGAGGCTTGAGCAGATTGCCACCTATTCAATATCAACGATCTCGAAATAAGATGTCAATAGATAACGTGTGTATCTCCGTGACAAATGAGACAAGTTTCTGTTAAGAGAAACCCGAATGGCTGGGAAGGGTTGTGCATTGCATCACTGGGTCCATGATGTCGTTTTCATTGTTAACTGTAAACTTGTGATTCTGACAGCATTAGTATTAACCCGGTTTTCTGCTTATGGTTGTGTGGAGGGCTTCTTTCTTTACACCCTTTATCCATACATTTCTTTTTCATTCTTCAACGCCTTCAATGCTTACCAAGACGTCATTACTAACACCTTGTTGTGATTGTTCCAGTGTTAGCTCAATCTTAGTCGGCATTATTCCCATATACATTACTCCAATCTAACTAAGGATGATATTTTATCTTTGGCATTATCTTGGTAGATCCCGGTTCTGGTTGGATCATAGGATTGATTCCTAACCTAACCACCTTATGACCTCAGAATCGTCATGAAATTAAGATGTTGTTGGGTGTAAGATCGAACCATAAAACCTTTTTCTCTACTTTTCTGCACTTGAGTCGATATAGATCATATTTTAATACATATTCTCCCTTATTTGATAAATAAACACTTAGTTTTTGAAATACCTTATGATTAAAATATGTCTTGAAAATTCTGTGGGGAGAAAATATTATCAGCATGAATGGTTTGGAACATTTTGATAATGTTTTGAATACATAAGAGTTGTCGTTGTTGATGTATCCAAAAACATTAAAACTTTGTTTTTCGAAAAACTCCCCCTAAAAAATAGGACAAAATGTAAGAAATTGTTGTCTTTGAAAACATTGTGAAGGGTTGGAGGTGTTTTAACACATAATTTGAAAGATGTGTGAATTGTCATCGAGAAATTCTTGAAAAATTGTGTTCAACTTTTTGAAAAACCAGATGTTAGAGGACTTCTCTTCTAACGGTAAGGGTAAGCGCACTGAAACGTACACTATCCTTTTTCTTGAGCTAAAAACATTGAATGTCTTGAAAGAACAGCTCAAGACCGAGAAACGTTAATTTTCTCGTTGTGAGGATAAGTTATAAACCTTCCTTTATTTGAAGTCCGGGTTATGTACTGATATTTTCACATAAGCCATTTAGAAAATTAGAATTGACAGTTTGTAAGCTATTGAACTCCGCTTCGAACTTCATTTACACACCCGTGTCCAATGTTATTCGACATTCTAAGTCACGTTAAATGTTATCGATTCCAAGAGACATGTCGAGAAGAATCTTTTTGGAAATTTTCTGTTTTTCTGATTTTGTATTTTCTTTTGAAGTTTTCATTTTTGTATTTTGCTTTTCTCAAAAATATTTACATGGTGATGTTTGATGATGATATCAAGCAGTCTCATTTGTCAGAACTCCCAGGTCAGCTGGTGTCAAACATCTGATACAATCCTTCTGACAAGATATCTTAAAGTCCTGATCCTCAGGAAGGGCTTTCGTAAATCATGTTAGCTAATTGTATTCAGTTGTCTGACAAAATTTATTCACTTTTATAACATATTCAACCTGTTCCTTTTTGAATGATATCGCAGTATGGATGTGCTTTGTTCGCGAATGCTGTCGGGGTTGCCTGATACTTGCTATGGCTGACTGGAGAGTCGCTATGTACAACGGATCTTTAGTTATAGTTGGAAGCCATAATCTTGAAGCTGTGTCCTCATCCACATGTACTTGAGCACAACTTGCAGAAACGCCACGTATCTCTGCCCTTTGCTGAAGAATTGCAGTGCAAGTTTTGTTTCTTTGACATCCAACTTACTAGCTTATCACCAAGGTACTGTAATTCCCTCCAGAAAGTGCTTTTCCGAGTATCAGCATCTGGCATGATCAGCGTCTAAATGCTTTTAGTTCAAAGCCAGAATCCTATGGATACCAGAGTCCGTGGTAATGGTACCCTTTGGGTATTAAATATTCTCTTTAACCTCCTGAGGTGTTTTGTGTTGTACGTGCCCTTGATTAACGAGCAACTAGCATACTGCTTGCACTAAGTCTGGTCTACTAGATGTCAAGTACATGAGTGACCCGATTTTACTATGGTAATCAGATTGGTCTATGGGTTCTCCACTCAAATCTACATCTAGTTTGGGTTTAGTAGCCAATGGTGTACCAATGGAGTGACAATTGTCCATATTATGCTTTTTTAGAATTTCTAAAGCGTACTTGGCTGATTGTCAAAAATACCTTTTGGGGACTGGTGGATCTGAAGTCCTAAAAAGAATTTCATCTCCCCCATTAAGGACATTTCAAATCTACTGTGCATTAACTTTTCAAATCTTTTTGAATATTTAGGGTTTGTAGACCCAAAAATTATGTCATCAACGTAAATCTGCACAAGTAGAATATCCTCCCTGTATTTTATCTTGAATAAAGTTGGGTCAATTGTACCTTTAGTAAAGCCTTTGGACATCAGGAAGTTGGAAAGTTCATCATACCAGGCTCTTGGAGCTTGCTTTAATCCATACAAAGCTTTCCTCAGAAGGTAGACTTTTTCTGGATGATCTGGATCAACGAACCCTTCTGGCTGAGCAACATAAAAACCTCACCTTTAGTGACCATTTAGAAATGCCTTTTTACGTCCATCTGATGATTGAAAAGACTTGTGTGCTGCGTAGGCAACTGAAAAATCGAACGCTTCCAAGCGAGCAACTGGTGCAAATGATTCTTCGAAATCAATACCCTCTTCCTGAGCATAACCTTTAGCCACAAGACGTGATTTGTTGCGAATTACAGTCTGATCTTCATCCTTCTTGTTCTTCCATAACCACTTTAGCTTTATAATCATCTTTCCAGATGGCTTGTCAACTAGTTCCCAGACTTTTAGTCTGTCGAACTGATGAAGTTCATCCTGCATTGCTTCGATCCATACAAAATCAGCTATTGCCTCCTGTAGAAAACCCATTTCACACAAGAGATGAACTAGAGAGAGAAAGTTGAGAGAGAAAGTAAAATAGAAAATATGGATGGTTGATTGAACAAAGTGGGAAAATACAAAGAGAACCAACACCCTCTCCATGTGTGGAGAGGGTATTTATACTTACATAAGGTGGACATGGGCCTTGGTTACATGGGCTTTCCATGGACCTTGGACTAGTTACCTATGTAAGTTTCCAAATATTACTTGACGAGCTATCTACCGATATCTATGAAGTGACCGAGACTTTTCTAGGAATTTCGTATTCCTAACAATCTCCCCCTAAGGGAGGTCACTTCATGTTACAAAAACTAAAACCTATCATACTATGAAGGTCTTCATTCTTGTGCTCGCAGACTTCTTTCTTTTTCTTATCTTGTGAACATGATGTAGTGATATTTGACTTTAGGCTTGAGCTTGTTCCTTATCTTGACTTGTATGTGAATATGTGATCTTGAACACCTTGAGATCATCAACCAAGCATAATCTCGTTTCGCCATCTTGTTAACTTTGCCATCTTGTGAACTTGTGATTGTTGGACCGACATGCTCATACCTTACTTGATTTGTTGACTTGAAAAGCTTTAATGTTGCATCTTTCTTGAAATTCTTTAACTTTAACACTTCGTCACTTCGAGAAAGACGTTTGGTATCAGAGTGACGGAAACTTCTTTGAAATTCTTTGACTTTAATACATCGTCACCTCAAGAAAGACGTACGGTATCAGAGTAGCGGAAGTCTTGAAACATGTACTTTGGAGGGGGGGCTTTTTCATGAATTGTCTTTACTGTTTGTCGGTCGGGTATGAGCTTGTGGCTATGGATCTTGATGAGGCAAGATGGTAATCAGGAAACCTCCACCACATCTTAAATGCCTGCATAAAACAGTCAGACATAAAGCGGTGGGGACAAATATGGCTTTTTATCGCCCAGGTTTGTTTGGAGTAACCTTCAAATCCGTAGGATCGGACCTGTGATCAGATAGATTCAATTTAAGAAGAATCTTCTTGACAGGATTTCCAGCTGTAGTATTGAATCTTTCTAACACATAAGTATTAGATTCATCGTACTCAGCATGTTCCTCCCATTATCGGAACGTCTCAGCAGACACACGATACGATGAAACCTGTGAGTTACTATCTCACGATTGATATAGAAAAATCAATTTGAAAATCAATCAAACGTGTTCAACTTGCTAAAGTGGTTTTGTGACACATCGAGAGTGTTAATCATTTCAAAAATTCATCATCAATCGTCAATCCATATCCTGGAACAAGTTTGATTCTTATAGAATCGCACCATCGTTTCTTTCCAGTTGTCACAAGTTTGATTCATAAAGAATCGCACAAGTTACCTACCATAAGCTTGTTTGATGTTGGCTCAAGCAGGATTTCCATCTTCATTGTGAATGAGTTCACTCTGATGTTCTGGCAAAATCACAAGGATCTTGCGTAGGACTCTAATGATATTACTTGATATTCACATTGTGTGAGATAACAAGCTAAATTATGACGAATGTCCTAATGAGATTAATGGATGATCTCTTTTGGCTCTAGACTCAATTGTGCACTTTTAATTTTAGTGATCGGAGGCTGGAGCTGAGTGCCACCTTTTCAATATCAACTAACTCGGAGTGAGAAAGTCAATAGAAATGAGTGTATCTCCGTGAGTTTTGAAACAAAGTCTTTCTGACTTTGAGTGGCTGGGAGGGGTTTGTGCATAGCGTCACTGGGTCCATGACTGTCTTCAATGTCAGACTACACCTGAGTGTTTCTGACAGCATATGTATTGACCCGGTTTCTGCCTAAGTGTATGGAGGGCTTCTTTATTTTCACCCTTTATCCTTACATTTCTTTTTCATTCTTCAACCCCTTCAATGCTTACCGAGACTTCATAACTAACACCTTGTTGGGTTTGTTCCAGTGTTAGCTCCATCTCAGTCGGTATTATTCCCTATTCTCACTTTTTCTCCTTTTTAATCATACCTAAGGACTTCTACACTAACTAGTGGATATCCCTGGGTAGATCCCTCCGGTTCTGGCTGGATCATGGGATTTGATCCTAAGCCTAACCGCCTTATAAACTTCATAAATTTAAGAAATGGTACGGTCTTTTGGGTATTCCATCACAATCTTTCAAAACCATTGAAAATTCAATCAAAGTGTTTGATATAAATATCAAAAGATTTAACTTTGAGAGTTTTTTCATCATCACTAAAAGGCCTCCCCCTTAAACATGTGCATATATTATCGTAGTACATTGCTAGGTGTGGAGTGCACTGAGTCATTTTATTTGATCCTTTGTCGAATATACATTAAGTCAAGGTTAATCACATTTTTCTCCCCTTATCCTAAATGTTAAATCCTTGATATTTTTGGATTATCAATTGATTAACCCTTCGGGGACAAAATGATGTATTCTAGCAGATTAAAACATATTATTGCTCCCTCCTCAACGTTTGAGGGTTTATAAGACAGTGCTAAGTACAATAATTTGAAATTTTTTGAATTTACTAAGAAATTCTTGAAAATTTTGTACTCGAGCACTCCTTATTATCACCATAAAGTCTACACTACATACAATCACATGATTATTATGTACGAGGTTTGACCTGATTGCTGAGAACATCATATGATAGAATCATATGGTTCTTTTGACGCAGCCGTAGGTCTCCTTCGAACAATTTTCCACCAACGAACTTTTCCAAACTCCTCATTAACCTACTTTCTTTCAAGAGGTTGTTAATCTGATCTTTCTCTGTCCAAGCACTCTTCAGCGTTGCTTTAACTTTCTTTCCAAGTTATGAAAGTCTTTGCATCAAACTTCGAGGATAGAACAGATTCAGATACATATGTAACTTGAGCTTGTGAGGTTGGTGATGTCGGTGTTGATGTTGTCTTAGCTTCCCCCTAAACCAGCAATCCTTTCTTGAGTAGATTCAGAACTTTCTTTTAAGCCGCATCAAGCAGTCTTAATGTATAAATCCCAGATATCCGAAGTACACAGTTAACCCTTTCAAGAATTTGTTACCGCAACACCAAAGACAATTAAGTCCCGGATGAGCGCATTTCTCTTTTCAGGATAGTCATGATATAAATTGTAACACCAAAGTCAACTAAGTCCCGGATATCACAATTATTCCTTCTTAAGTAGTCGAATAGAACCACTAGACAAATTAAGTCCAAATATAGACATTTCTTCCTTAGGATTACCTGACTATTTAAGGAATCATCATGGCCTATGTGTACCTCATTTATCAAATAATTACTACTTCTTTTAAAAAAATAAGCTTTAGGGATTGACGTTTGAGGAAGCATTATTGAATTCAGCAAGAACTTTTCTCACGTTTTAAATATTTTTACTCCAATCACGGTTTCCCCCTGGGGACTCAAATGATGCATACTGGCTAATGAGGAGATGTCTCTTCCTACATGTGATTGAAATAGTGCACCCGAAAGATTCAACACAGCCTAAAATCAAAAGAAGCTAACCTCAAAAGACAAAAGAAGCTAACCTCAAAAGAAGGCTAAGGACACTATCAAGTATACATCTACTCCTTCCCCCTTGCTGGTTTCGACACGTCAGAATCAGCAAAACCTTATACGCATACATATTCGAGATTGTGTTTGAAGAATTGATAAGCTTAAATCTATTCCGTGAGAATTAACTTCAAGGCATTTAAAACTATGAAAGTATTTCCAAGCATTCCTAAGTCTTTTACAAACTATGAGGTGTTGGCAATATTGATCGTCTGTAGTTTAAAGCCTGAATTCACTAAGTCTCTAAGTCCATAAAGATTTAAACAAATGACATCTAAAGCAGACTTGAGTTAGATATGAAATTTAACCCCCTTTGAAATTGTTATCCGTCATTATCTAAAACTTTATCCATTATTTCATGACTTATTTTGAAAGACCATTTTACAAGATTGTTTGATGACGATTTCTCCCCCTTAAATAATGACCCGTTTTCTATTTAAAGAGCTGTTGTCATTGTTTGAGAGGTCGAATTGTCTTTGAAAAATCTTTTTGTGATTACTGAAAACACTGATTCATTATGAAGACAACTTTTTACCAACAAAAATAAGATTTCTCTTATTTTAACACATAAGCGCACTGAGACGTACACTGATGGAATATAGGAAGCACGGGTTGTGATGCAAAGTAATCACAAGCCTTTGCATGGTCATAAAGTAGACCATGCCCGAGAATAAATTCCCGTTGTTAGGAACAACTGTCTTTTTGACGACATGTTTTCCTTAGGGAGAAAAACAGGTTACTATCTGAAATAATAGCAAGCCATATGGCATGTTTTGAAAAACATTTGAACTTTTGCACGAACTTTATTTATGTCCACGTGTCTTTATTGAAAGACATTTCTAGGGACGTAAATATTATCGTTTGCAAAATACATGCCATTGAAAAACTTCTTTTTGTATTTTTCTCATTTTTTTAATTTTGTATTTTGTTTTTATAAAGGTTTTATAAAATGAAAATCTTTTTGGTTTTTTCTGATTTTATATTTTTCTCTTTTGTTTTTATAAAATTTTATAAAAATAAAAATAAAAATAAAAAATAAAAATCTTTTTGTGTTTTTATGATTTTAAGTATTACTTAGGATACAAGAAGATTTCTCTTCTTTTGAAGAAAAAGCGCACTGAAGCGTACACTCTTCTTTTCTTTGAGGAGCGGGGCCTGAAGAGTTGTCTACAGACACCATTATCATGAAGCACGGGTGTTGATCTGAAGTAATCAACAGCCATTGTCCTTGTTCATCATACATAAATTCCTGGAACCCTTGGTTTCTGATATATCACTTTTTTCAGCAAACAAACTCCGAGTCTTTCCTTTTCAGGATTGCAAAATGTACCTGCACTTAAGTTAAGAGTACCTGCACTGACATTGAGAGTTTGATCGCATTTTATAAGTAGTAGTGATATAATCATTTGAACCATTTGGGAGTTCACAATCAACCTTTGTTGTGCTAGATGTGAATGTCTTTCCAGTTGGAACCCACTTAAGACCAGCAGTGTTAAAAATTCTACCCGTCGGTATCCACCTAAGGTATTTTAGGAGGTTTGTTTTCTCTTTTCAGCACAACGGAGGCTTATTCGAGAAAAACTATGTCCCTCCTTGTAACGATCTTCCTATCAGGTTCTGAGTATGACTCGTTGGATCTTAAGGGTTTGTTACTGTTTCTTTCTTATTTGGGTTGAATTCTTTGCACGAGAATTCACTTCTTTCAAGGAATTTTGTTATACAGGCATCATGATTTGCATTAAAGACACACTTTTGACAAGTTGAGCACACAAAGTGTTGAAGTCAGAGAAAGGACTAGAATTCATAGTGATCTGCTGTTGGCATATAACACCTTAAAGGGGGTTTTGGTTGACTTCTATCTCTTTCTTGTGTCTTTTTCTTAGCTTCCCATCTAGATAGTGATTATGAACCATGTCATTTGAACTAAATCTTGGCATGTTCTTAGAACTATTCCTAGATGAGCTAGATGCAATCACGTGATCAGGTTTTGCAAAGGCGGATTCTGTTTTCTTAGGCAAATAATGTTGAGTGACTGGTTTTGACAAATTCTTATTCACATCAACTTGGGAGGCAAACCGTTGTTTTGACATTTGAGCCCTTTCAGATTTAAACGCATTCGGTTGTCTAACAACTGATTGGTTTCTTAGTGATGGTAAAACCGGTTTCCCCAAGACTGATGTTTTATCAAACTTAGTATCTACACTATTTCCTTTTAACTTCCTTAAGTCATTTTTTAAAGCAGCAATTGCAAAAACCTTTTCCTGAATCTGAGCTTTTAATTCAGCATTATTAGCAAGCAAAGATGTTGTCTGTTCTGTAGTCTTAGATCTCGTGATTTTAATAGAATCATACAAATCTTTGTAATGCTGTTTCAAAGTCTCATTTTCCTTACGTAATTTAGCCACACTATGTTCTAATTCGATGTTCATTGTTTCAAGTACATCAATTTCCTTTTCAATCTTGGCTTTATTACTTGTTTCATTCAAAATTTGACCATGTTGCCCCGATTTTAAAGCTTGATTTTGATATTTAAGTTCGAGAGCAATACAGTGTGCTTCCATTCTTGAAAAATCTTTTTGAAATTGGGCAACTGTCTCTTTGAGCAAAATATTTTCAGACTCGAGTGATTGTTTTGAGTATTCAGTTGTCTGGTTATCAGGTGATGAATCAAGCATAGGACTTTTAACTTGACATGTTTCAGGATACTGGTCAACCCTACCTTCAACAATGATTTCAGGTTGCTCAGTATGCTGTTGTCCTATAGCAAAGATATTGCATTCAGCAGTCAATTGTACCTCAGCCATTGGCTCTTCGTCATATATGGGTCTGATATCTGCATCATCAGCATCTGTATCATTCCCTGACCTGTTGTTGTCATCTTGCACTGTTGAGTCTGTCCTAATGCTTTCTGTGTCAACCAAATCAGCATCTAATGCTTTACCCGTATCAATCTTACTCTCTTGCGTCTGCATCTGTCTTTTATTCACCCTTCTTTCATACTGTCTTTGATGACGTGTTCTTTCAGCAACGGACTTCTTAACATTTAAGCTTTTAGCTTTAGGAAGAGCATTTTAACAGGTGTTGTTAAAAGGCTTGAATATGAACTTTCGGATATGACCTTTAACGTTTGCGATCGTAAGTTAAAGATACTTGAATATTTCAGATGAAATATTTAAGTTGTCAAACCTACTTGGAGGAGTGTTAGACATGTTAGCATTTAGCATTTAGGAGCATGTGTCATTTAGATAAACTAAGAAATATTTTATCTAAATTTCTAGAAAAAGACAAATGCCTTTATAGTGGACATGCATTTAATATCTAAGCAATTAAACATTGAGCATCAAGATCACGAAGACATATAATTACATTACATGTGAACAAGTAATCATCTTGAAACATTAAAGCACATATGTGAGGTGCATTGTGTCTAGATTGACTAAGGAAAAGCCTAATTTCTACGTGCTTAGTGTGTACTCCTAATGATATACAAAGTCTATCGATGTAGACTATCATTAGGCATATTTAGGAAGAGTCATTTAATCAAATTAGAGAATGAATATGAGACTATCACTAGTGGTGCTCAATTCAGGCTAAACACGACTATTTTTACGGGTTATACACCGAACCCAACTTCACTCTTGGAAGCAATTCAACCGTTAGGTCAAATTGAATTTCTAGTGCAATAGATTCTCCAGTAGTCATTCTCATGTTAGACAAAATAGAGTTCTTATATTTGCCTAATGAAGTGTAGAAAAGATAGGTTTTAGGACGTGATTGGGCCTGATTTTTGTCTTGCAGTTAAGTGGTTTTTCGATCACAACTCGTTCGCAAAAGGGTGTAACTCTTCTTTTATTGCCCTTATTCCGAAAGTTCTTGATCCGAAGTTTGTCAACGACTATCGTCCTATCAGTTTAATTGGCTCCCTATATAAGGTTGTTACTAAGATTCTTGCAATTAGGCTTTCTTCGGTTTTAGATAGTCTTATTTCGGAAGTTCAATCGGCTTTTCTTCCGAATAGGCAAATTCTTGATGGCCCTTTTGTTATTAATGAGGTGCTTTCATGGTGTAAGCATAAAAGACATCAAGCCATGATCTTCAAAGTGGATTTTGCCAAAGCTTATGATTCCGTTAGATGGGACTTCCTTGATGATGTTCTGCTTTCTTTCGGGTTTGGGTTAAAATGGCGATCTTGGATTCTTGGCAGCTTATCTTCTGGGAAAGCTTCTGTCTTAGTCAATGGAAGCCCGACATCTGAATTCCAGTTTCATTGCGGGCTAAAGCAAGGTGATCCATTGGCCCCTTATCTTTTTATCCTTGTTATGGAATCTCTCCACTTGTCTTTTGCTAGAGTTGTTGAAGCGGGTATTTTCAAAGGATATATATTATCCTTTATCAATCGTTTAATACGATAAGTCCATAAAATCTTTAAACATAATGTTTCCCAAACATCATGTTATCCTAGGTGAATAAACAAGAATATTATTTTTATTTTAGAATTTTAGTTAAAAGTGAATTTTAGCTATGAGTTGTGCTTTTATGTTGTATGAGCAAAGTTTACATATATTGTTAGTTTGCTCGTGTTTGGTTTTTCGGAAATGACACATTTACCAATTGCATTGCAATGTAAATTGCTTGAATATTTCGGACGAAACATCCAAATCATCAATCCTACTTCATTGTGTATTTTATGCATGTATTAAACATATTAGTATAATATTTGGAACACAACCATTGGACAAGTAGACTCAATATGGCATCATCAACACAAGTGTGAGTTATGATCCGATGCATATTCTTTTCATCTAGAAAAGGATGTAATTATTTTCATATCAATCAAGTGTGATTGAGTTATGTAGATCCAAGATGATATCTTTTGTTATGTTTTGATATAATCTTGAAACTAAACAAATAAGAATCCGATTTCATGTCCATACACGAAAACTTGTCAATTAGATTCAATAAAGATATCAATCATAATTTGAATAATGAATTGATATATTCTCGAAATCTTTCTTGATCCTCACGAACACTCATTTAAAAGAAAATAAATAAATATTTAAATAGTGTGTTCCATTAATCCCAAGATTAGTTGTAAGGTGAGGTTGATGAATAATGATAAGTTAATTTCTTATTTCAAGATTGTCGTAAATTTTACTTGTGCGAAAAACTATTTGTTGTTATGTATAGTATGCATAGTTTTTGACATTTTATTAGTATATAAATGAGTTTTCTAATCATTTTTATACAACACACATCTTTTGTAAAATACTATATGTTTAAAAATATATATATATAAATAATTATGTGTGTATTTTAGAACCATGCAAGCACAAGAATTTTCTTTTTCTTAGTTACTAATGTATTAATACAATCTTTTCTTTTGTTTAACCAACCCAAGGTCAAACAAAGCAAGTTGTTGAAAATGTTTAAACGTGTTGTTGAAAATAGATTAAATCGTTGGAAATATTTAGGTGACTAGTTTTAACACATTTAATAATATACTTGATAAGTTATTGAACTCTTATTCCTAAGTATATTCCCATACTCGAAAAGATTTACAAGATGTTTATGTAACATTTGTAAATTAAGTGATCTATGCCTATATGCAATGCAAGAACAATTTCGCAATCTTAATGCAAGAAATCTAGCATAAGTTCTAGTTAGACATAATTCAAAAAACTAGCTACAAACGAATAGTGTACATGGCACATGTGCTTAGATATTCAATTAGCTTAATTACAAATAGCAACGATCATTTAATAATTTCTACTAACAAACTTAAGATATAAAGAAGTGCACATAATCACATAGCATAACACATAAAAGTACTTGTCGTAGTTTTGTGTATTAGATACAACAATGTATACTTAGCTCGGTTTTGTTTGAAGACAAATTAGTTTCCTCCCCATTTCAAAAATCAAGTTTAATATTTTTGAAAAGTTAATTACACCATTTTTCAAAGATATACCGACTAGAAATGTCCGACTCGAAAGGAAAAGATAAAATACAAGTTTTACGTTAAAACGAGACTCAACGTTTTGGACAATAAGTAGTATTTTGCCTTTTTGACTAAATTAAGTTTGAAATAAATACTTGGAAGTATTTTTATATGAAAGTAGACTCAATTCTCTTCGAAATGGCGGGTGGCACGACTTCTACGGACTTACGGTTGATTTTATATGATTTTTCAAAGTTTCTGAAAAACTACCGAATCAGACAGGTGGTCCCCTTAAAATTAAGGGGGCCGCCCAAATATTTAAGGGGGCCGCCCACCTGATACTCAGAATTACGATTTTTGTAAAAAATTGTTTTCTGACTTTGCGGAAAGGTGTACAACTTTTTGAATTTGATACCGAACATATAACACTTATTTTAAGCATCATTTTTATCTCGAGCTAGTATAATTAGTGTATATAACATCAAAACTAATACAAGTTAATCAACAAAACACTTTTCATATTTAATCCCCCTTAATGGGTAATTTGATACATGGATCGTACTCAATTTTTAAAACCATTTGTTTTGAAAATTAGAGCGACGTGGCTCTTGATACCAATTATGGAAATCGTAGAGGGGGGGGGGGGGGGTGAATACGTTTCCATTTAAAATCTTAAAATGTTTCGTATCAAATTACCGATCAAGCGTGACACAATATGATGAGTGTTCATACGAGTTATATACACATAGTAATACATCGATTTACAACAACACAAACCAACACACAATATTCACATTTA
Source organism: Tanacetum coccineum (assembly GCA_026074375.1). Lineage (NCBI taxonomy): Eukaryota > Viridiplantae > Streptophyta > Magnoliopsida > Asterales > Asteraceae > Tanacetum > Tanacetum coccineum. Next base: position 17,179 of record BQNB010053581.1, read on the forward strand.
TTCAAGACATAATTAAAACTATATAATCAACACATCACACAATTGCAAGTATAAGTATAAAGCGATAAATGCGAGCACAAAAGTAAAGAGATAAGTAAAAGGAAATGCAAACCGGACACGATGATTTATAGTGGTTCGGTCACGAAGCACCTCTTCGCCCTACTCCACTCCCCGAGTACCCAACTCGAGAGTTACTTCACTAGTCAACAAGCTCCCTTTAGGCGGAGAAAACCATACACAACTTTCGCTTATATCAATTTCTGACACTAAGCTAGATGTCGAGTTCTAATCTTAGCTAGAACCAATCTATCACGACTTCACAACTTCTTCACTACTTTCATGACTTCACAACACAACTTCACAACTACACAACTTCTTTTCACCACGCAACTTCACTTCACTTCACTTCACGACTTCACTTCCCTTCACGACTTCACTACCCTTCACAACTTGTAGTAACGCGGAGTACTATACTCACTTCAACACTTTACTTCAACTAGACACTACTTTCGATCACACCGATTCCTATCTAAACTTCCTATGATCACCACGATCTAACAACTATACACACCTTGATCATCATGATCTAACTATTACACAAGTTTCGAATACATGGACTCGATCTATACATTGTGAATGTAAGACATGTCACGAATGCACTAACTAACCTACATAACTTCGTATCTTAATGATAACGAAAGTTCTTCTCTTGCACTTGAATGGATGGATGATTGGATCACATTTTAAACAAACTTATAATAAGTTAAGTGATCAAAGGAAAGGGTTTGAAAGGAGGTTTTAGATCTGAGAAAACTGTGTGCAAAGAGGTGAGAAAATCTGTGGAAACAGTCCACTATTTATAGGAAAAAATATTAATTTTTTATTTGGGCGGTCCCCTTAATTATACAAGGGCGGTCCCCTTAATTATGGCCGGTCCCCTTAATTAATTAAGGGGGCCGCCTATTTTTCAGACGCTCCTTTTTTTGTCCTTTTGTGGGGAAGGTTTTTCTGGAACTTTCTAGCCGTTTTTGGGTAGAAAATTTGAATTCAAAATATTTATTTTGAATAAAACATTTCTTATAAATACAAAAATATTTTGTATATGTTTTAAATAAATTGCTTGTCCCATTTTATAGAATAAAATTGTAAGGTTTGGAAAAATTAAAAAATTTTCTTTTGATCATTCAGCAAAATTAAAAGTTTGTTTGTTCATAACTTTAGTGATTTACCGTCGGGTGCGAAACTAAATTTATTGTTGAAGGAAAAAATGAGACGTCGAAAGATGTTGATGTATGAATTGATGATTTGTGTTTACGAGATAACTTAAGCACTTTCGTTTATGGGGGTGTTATAAGTTACATGTTTGTCAATCACCAAAACATGGGAATAGAAAATGTATAGATTAAATATCGTAATTATATTTTACCCAACAATGAATTGCGCTTAGCCTCTAGAAAACTAGCTTCTTAATTGCTTGCGAAGACGTCTAGGGAAACGTGATTGTGTAGAAAGGATACCATCCCAACAATCTTTATACTACCCTGCCCTAATATGGTTGATCACGTTTTAAGTGTTTGACTATATGTAATATACTCTTAGGGGCTTTGTAATAGTCTTCATACTACCTTACTCTCTTTTTTTAACCATGGTTTCCTACACATTGGCCGATTAATCCACGAGGTTTGAACCCACCACCACACAGACTCAAACCAGGTAAAACCTTTCTTTTTCAGGAGGTCGGCGTAGCCACTTCAAGGTTGTTTGCACCTAGCAGGATCATACTACCTTACTTGTGCGTTGCCTTAACGAAATATTACATATACAGCGGGTTCATGTAATTCGTTCATGAATTAGGAAATACTTACACATTACATCACAAGTGTGACAAAGAAATAAGATTAGGAGGAACAAACTAAGGAGCAGATCATGATTAAGTGAACACGTTTGTTTAACGATACGAGTTTCCACAAGTAAGTTAGATTTTGATTAGTTTAGTAGTTAATTAGCTTAAAACCAAACCCTTCAAACCAGAGATTTTATTTGCTTTCATAAAATATAAAAATACAAAAAAATATATTTCTTTCACCCTTATAATCTTAGTTTTTTTGTTCGAGCCTTCCTAAACACTATTCTCATATTGTGAACGTAAAGTAAACCCTCAAGTATTGCCTATACTACACTACAACGATTAGGTGCACTGCCTAGGGGTTGTAAAACTTCTTGTGATACAACCAACTCACATCAATTTTTATGTTTACCTTTTTTCGTACTATGTTTTAATTTTTAAGTAATGTCTTTTTTTATTTATGAATGTAATGTTTTTTTAATTTTAATGAAATTTATTTAAGTTTAATTGTGTATTTAAATAAATAAATAAATAATCACACGGCACCACATTTTGGGCTATGGCTTAAAGCCAATGAGGGAGCCACACAAATGTGGTGGTTGTGATTATTTATTGTATTTATTTAAATACACAATTTAAACGAAATTTCATTAAAATTAAAAAAAACATACAATTCATAAATAAAAAAGACATTACTTAAAATTTTTAAAACATAATACGAAAAAGGTAAACATAAAAATTGATGTGAGTTGGTTGTATCACAAGAAGTTTTACAACCCCTAGGCGGTGCACCTAATCGTTGTAGTGTAGTATAGGCAAGACTTGAGGGTTTAATTTATCGTTCACATATGGAATAGTGTTGGGAAGGCTCGAACAAAATATAACTAAGGTCTAAGGGGTGAAAGAAGATTATTTTTGTATTTTTATATTTTATGAAAGCAAGTAAAATCTCTGGTTTAAAGGAGGTTGGTTTTAAGCTAATTAACTACTAAACTAATCTAGATCTAATCTACTTGTGGAAAACGTATAGGTAAAACAAACGTGGTTCACTAAATCATGCATACTCTTTAGTTTGCTCTAACCTAATCATAATGCTTTGTCACACTTGTGGATGTCATGTGTAAGTATTTCTTAATTAATGAGCGAATTACACAAACCCACCGTCTATGCAATATACCGTTAAGGCAACGCACAAGTAAGGTAGTATGTTCACTGCTAAGTGCAAACAACCTTGAAGTGGGCCACGCCAACATCTCTAAAAAATGGGAGTGCGTTACCTGTTTGAGTCTGTGTTGTGCGTGGGTTCAAAACCTCGTGGATATTATTTCGGCACATTATGTAGGAAACCATGGTTTTAAAAAAAGAGAGTAGGTAGTATGAAGACTATTACAAGGCCCCTAAGAGTATATTACATATAGTCAAACACTTAAAAGGTGATCAACCATATTAGGGCAAGGTAGTATAAAGATTGTTGCGATGGTATCCTTTCTACACAATCACGTTTCCCTAGACGTCTTCGCAAGCAATTAAGAAGCTAGTTTTCTAGAGGCTAATGCGCACATTCATTGTTGGTAGAAATATTACATTACGATATTTAATCTATACATTTTCTTCATGTTTTGGTGATGACAAACATGTAACTTATAACACATAACGTAAAGTGCTTAAGTTACTCGTAATCACAAATCATCAATTCATACATCAACATCTTTCGACGTCTCATGTTTTCTTCAACAATAAATTTAAGTTCGCACCCGACGTAAATCACTAAAGGTATGAACAAACAAACTTTAATTTGCTGAATGATCAAAGAAATTTTTTATTTTTCCAAACCTTACATTTTTTTTATAAAATGGGACAAGCATTTTTTAAAACTATACAAATATTTTTTGTTATTTTTAAGAAATGTTTTATTCAAAATAAATATTTTAAATTCAAATTTTCTACCCAAAAAACGGGACTAGAAAGTTTCCAGAAAATACTTCCCAACTAAAGGACAAAAAATAGGAGTGTCTGAAAATAGGCGGCCCCCTTTAATTAATTGATCGATGGACTGTCATTAATTATTGGGGACCGCCTTTGTATAATTAAGGGGGACAACCCAAATAAAAAATTAATGTTTTTCCTATAAAATTGTGGATTGTTCCACAGATTATTCTACCTCTTTGCACACAGTTATTCTCAGATCTAAAACCTTCCAAACCCTTTTCTTTGATCACTTAACTTATTATAAGTTTGTTTAAAATGTGATCCAATCATCCATCCATTCAAGTGCAAGAGAAGAACTTTCTTTATCATTAAGATACGAAGTTATGTAGGTTAGTTAGTGCATTCATGACATGTCTTACATTCACAATGTATAGATTGAGTCCATGTATTCGAAACTTGTATAATAGTTAGATCATGATGATCAAGGTGTGTATAGTTGTTAGATCTGGTGTTTTCTAGGAAGTTTTAGATAGATCGGTTGTCGATCAAAGTAATGTCTAGTTGAAGTGAAGTTGTGAAGTGAGGTATAAAATAGTTGTGAAGGGTAGTGAAGTCGTAAAGTAAAGTGAAGTCGTGAAGTGAAGTGAAGTTGCGTGGTGAAAAGAAGTTGTGTAGTTGTGAATTTGTGTTGTGAAGGTCATTGTTAGTAGTGCTAGAAGGTTTGTGAAAGTCGTGATAGCATTGGTTTTAGACTAGATTAGAACTCGACATCTAGCTTAGTATCGGAAATTGATATAAGCAAAAGTTATGTATGGTTTTCTCCTCCTAAAGGGAGCTTGTTAACTAGTGAAGTAACTCTCGAGTTGGATACTCTGGAGTTGGAGTAGGACGAAGAGGGTGCTTGTTAACGAACAACTATAAAATTCTTCGTGTCCGGTTTGCAGTATCTTTTTACTTATTCTTTACTTTTGTGCTTCGCATTTATCGCTTTATACTTATACTTGCATTGTTATTGATGTGTTGATTATATAGTTTTAATTATGTTTTTGGGGGGTACTTGAATAAATGTGAATATTGTGTGTTGGTTTGTGTTGTTGTAAATCGATGTATTACTATGTGTATATAACTCGTATGAACACTCATCATATTGTGTCACGCTTGATCGGTAATTTGATACGAAACATTTTAAGATTTTTAATGGAAACGTATTCACCCCCCCCCCCCCTCTACGATTTCCACAATTGGTATCAAGAGCCACGTCGCTCTAATTTTCAAAACAAATGGTTTTAAAAATTGAGTACGATCCATGTATCAAATTACCCATTAAGGGGGATTAAATATGAAAAGTGTTTTGTTGATTAACTTGTATTAGTTTTGATGTTATATACACTAATTATACTAGCTCGAGATAAAAATGATGCTTAAAATAAGTGTTATATGTTCGGTATCAAATTCAGAAAGTTGTACACCTTTCCGCAAAGTCAGAAAATAATTTTTTACAAAAATCGTAATTTGAGATATTAGGTGGCGGTCCCCCTTAAATATATTAGGGGCGGCCCCCTTAATTTTAAGGGGACCACCTGTCTGATTCGGCAGTTTTTCGGAAACTTTGAAAAATCATATAAAATCAACCGTAAGTCCGTAGAAGTCGTGCCACCCGCCATTTCGAAGAGAATTGAGTCTACTTTCATATAAAAATACTTCCAAGTATTTATTTCAAACTTAACTTAGTCAGAAAGGCAAAATACTACTTATTGTCCAAAACGTTGAGTCTCGTTTTAACGTAAAACTTGTATTTTATCTTTTCCTTTCGAGTCGGACATTTCTAGTCGGTATATCTTTGAAAAATGGTGTAATTAACTTTTCAAAATATTACAACTTGATTTTTGAAATGGTGGAGAAAACCTAATTTGTCTTAAACAAAACGAAGCTAAGCTTAACATTGTTTTATTGTATCTAATACACAAAACTACGACAAGTACTTTTATGTGGTATGCTATGTGATTATGTGCACTTCTTTATATCTTAAGTTAGTAGAAATTATTAAATGATCGTTGCTATTTGTAATTAAGCTAATTGAATATCTAAGCACATGTGCCATGTACACTATTCGTTTGTAGCTAGTTTTTCGGATTATGCATAACTAGAACTTATGCTAGATTTTTTGCATTAAGACTGCGAAATTATTATTGCATTGCATATAGCATAGATCACTTTAATTAAAATGTTTACATAAACATCTTGTAATATCTTTCGGGTTCTTATGGTAATATACTTATAAATAAAAGTTCAATAACTTTCAAAAGTTTATTATGTAAATGTATTTAAATAACTAGTCACCTAAACATTTCCAACGATTTAATCTATTTTCAATACAACACGTTTAATATTTTCATAACTATGCTTGGTGTGGGATCCTTAGGTTGGTCAAACAAAGAAAAGATTTGTATTATACATCAATAAACTTAGATAATGAGAATGTTGTGCTTGTATGGTTCTACATACACACATAATTATATTTTTTTTAAAAACATAGTCTAATATTTTACAAAAGATGTGTGTTGTATAAAAAATGGTTAGAAAAACTCTTACTCATAAAATGTCAAAAACTAGTGTATATTATACATAACAACAAATAGTTTATTTCGCACAAGTAAATTTACAAACAAATCTTAGGATTAATGAAACACACTATTTAACTATTTATGAATTTTCTTTTAAATGACGTGTTCAATGATGGGTTCAAGGAAAGATTTTCAAGAATATATCAATTCATTATTCAAATTATGATTGATATCGTTATTGAATCTAATTGACAAGTTTTCGTGTATGGACATGAAATCGGATTCTTATTTGTTTAGTTTTAAGATTATATCAAAATATAACAAAAGATATCATCTTGGATATACATACTCAATCACCATTGGATTGATATGTAAATAAATACATCCTTTTCTAGACGAAAAGGAATACGCATCGGATTCATAACTCACACTTGTGTTGATGATGTCATATTGAGTTATACTTGTCAATGGTTATGTTCAAATAATTATTCCAATATGTTCAAAGGACATGCATAAAATACCACAATGAAGTAGGATTGACAAACTTGGATTTTCGTCCGAAATATTAAAGCAATTTACATGCAATGCATTGGTTTAATGTGTTATTCTGTAATCCAAACTTCGAGTTGAAACTAACATATATTGTAAACTTTGGCTTCATACAACAATAAAAGCTCGACTAAAGCTAAAATTCATTTTTAACTAAATTCTCAAATTAAAATAATATTGTGTTTATTCACCTAGGATAAACATGCTGTTTAGGAATATTGTGTTTAAAGATTTTTATGGACTTATCATATTAAAACGATGATATAAGGATAACATTTTCATATGCATTTTATATTCTTAGTAGCATTATATGGTTGTGTTACATGAAACTTACATACATATAATTTGATTAAATAGAAGTTATTTAGAATTAAAAATTAACCATTCAAATATATGCCAAAGCATTAAATCAAGTAAAAATTGATTATTTTATTATGATATACTACATTGATAAGAATAATAACACTTTGAAATGTCATATTTGTTTAAATAAATAATATATGTCTGCTTTTAAATTATTTATTATTAATGAATCACAAACTCATTTAGAAATTATTTAATATTGATGAGTTTCATTTTCACTGTCATGAAATGGAGATGTTTTATAACCTCTCGAGTATAACTATATTTGGTCATTGTCACAAATAGCATATCTCTTGCTTTTGAAAAATCATAACTGTTAAATTTTCTCATGTGTCAACTACTAAAACATGTAAGATGACTAAATATAAGAACATCCATTTTAAATCATGAATTGTAATAAAAACAAACAATTCTATAGTTCTTCGAAACAAAAGATTAAAAACATCTTGCTTATGCTTATCTTAAAATTCCACACACCTGTTTTGGATTATGCAAACCAAAAATAAGTTGTATGTTGAGTCATGCTAGGCCCTCTATTATGAAATGATTTATACAATTTTATCTTTGCTAAACTTCATAGGAAAATATATGAATTCTATTTTGTCTAACTGAGCATGACTACTGGCAGATTCTCATTGCACTAGAACATTCAATTTGACTAACGGTTGAATTGCTTCCAAAGAGTAAAGTTGGGTTCGGTGTTATACCCGTAAAAATGGTCGTGATTAGCCTGAATTGAGGCACCATAGTGATTAGCATTATTTCATGTTCTAATTTGATTAAATGGCTCTTTCTAAATATGCTAATGTTTAATAGTTTACATGATAGACTTTGTATTCCTCATTAGGAGTAAACACTAAGCACGTGAATTTGGGCTTTTCCTAGTCAATCTAGACACAATGCACTCAACATAATGTGCTTTAAATGTTTCAAGATGATTAAATGTTCCATGTAATTGCATTTATATGTCTTGATGCTCAATGGTTAAATTGCTAAGACTATTGAATACTTGTCTATTATTAAAGGTGTTTTGTTTTTCGCTAGCAATTTAGATAAAATATCTCTTAGTTTATCTAAATGACACGTGCTCCTAAATGCTAAATTCTAATATGTTTTACATAACGATTACATTTAAAATTATCATGTTTTGTATGCGTCATTTTACATGACTTATGTATTAATTATACACCTACATTATATTAGCTTAACATATGACAATTAATGTTTAAATGCCATAGAGTCTTACACATTGATCTCGTCTTATATCTCCTAGAGTCTTCACCTACACATCCCTTTTCTTCATCTCGCACTATTCCAATTAATCTACTCTTTTGTCAAAAATAAGTTAGGGATCACATATCTTAAACATTCCTCCAAGATAGGTTTGACAACTAAAATATTTCATACGAAAAATATCATCAAGTATTCTTTACGTGCCATCGCAAACGTTAAATGTCATATCTGAAAGTTCATATTCAAGCCTTTTAACAACATATGTTAAAATGCTCTTCCCAAAGCTAAAAGCTTGTATCAACCTTCACGTGACAAAGGTCTTACAAGTTTCTACATAAGTGTTGGTAGCTATTTATTATACTAGCCTTAAGACTCATAGTAACTGTCACTTCCGTTAGTCCTTTCATCCTAACTTAGGGGAATTGTGACGTGGTTGATGTCATGACTCACCTCATTCACAATGAGGAGTTCGATTATTATCCTCAATAGATCTGTTAGGATCAGAAAATATCATCATAATTCGTCGTCATTTCCTTCGTAACAATGTCCAAAAGCAAATATCTTCATCGAAAAAAATTTCGTCGTAAGACAACATCGTCGACATCCTCACCAAACCACTCAAACTTGAACCTTTTTAAGTCTAGGTCTAGAAATGATGAAACAAATCTCATAAACATGTCATTCTCATAGTCTTGTTACTATTAAATACATTTTGATAAATCTCGACAACTTAATCATTTCATCCGAAATGTTTAAGCATTTTTAATTCGCGAAATGCAAATTAAAATGTCACTCATTGTTCATGTCTAAGTCATTTCACAAAAACCTTTGTCACGCCTCTATTATTATATAGATGGTTAATATCTTCCATCCACATTTCCGCTACCACCTTTAAGACAACCTCGTACCTCGTCGTGTGATTGTTCTATGAACATTCGCAATACTCGAGAAGAGCTACATAACTTCGCGGATGAAGTTCATCGTATGCTAATCGTCATCCGTCATGACATTGTCAAGCTCATCGCTTCTGTCATTATTTCTCTTCACCTATTCTTTTTATTCCACAATTTATGTCCGGATGAGCACAAATTAGAAAGGAAGGGAAAACACACATCTTCACATTTTTCCTATTATACCAAACACTTTTAAGAACTACATTGGTGAATGACTTATTCACTAGAAACCAACTAAGACTTACTCTCTTTCTACCATACACTCAAACTTCATAAACTGTTATTACTCTTGTTAGTGATTCACTAGTTTTAGTAATCCTAATCACCAATAGTGAAATGAAAAACTAAGTCATCCTATACTACTAGAAACTTCGAGTTCGTCACCTAGATATCTTCATCAAGATGATTCACCATTGTAACCATTCCCCATAAGTGAATTTCGTTAATGGAAATGCGTCTTCATCTCATTCCGACACTCAATAAGTCAAGTGAATTTCTTAATGAAATGCGTCTCATCTAATCAAGTTCCACTGTTTTAACAAAGTGAAGTAACACATAGAGATATTCAACCTTCAAGTGTTGTTGAGTCATCACAATATCGTGTCTTTCATTTGTTCATTTCTGCTTTTGAGCAAGTGAAGAACACAAAGAAAATATTCAATCTTTAAGTGTTGTTGAGTCATCATAATATCGTGTCTTTCATTTGTTCATTTTCGCTTTTGAGAAAGTTGAAGATACAAAGAAGATATTCAACCATTTCATTGTTGTTGGGTCATCATCAAGTCGTGTTTTCACATTTTCTCTCCTCCATTTTAATATTTATCACCTTATGTTCATCAACATTAACAAAACCAACAAAAACCCAAACAATCCTTTAATCATTCAACTTCCCTTTCCAATTACGCTCATCTTTATTGTTTATGTTTTCCCTCAACCATACATCCTTATCCATCAACATTTAGTTCGACCTAAAGTCTTACGATAATGTTTATCCTTAAACACCCCAAACATGAAAAGCATACATAATGCTTAACAAAGAAACCTTGAGGATTTAGGAATCTCTCAATACAACCCTTAGTCTATTCAAACCCACAATCATCATATGTTAATACTTCTTATCCATATGACATCTTGGAAGGAGTCATTCTCAAAATAAGACTTGTTGGTCAAGTCTTAGTCCTTAAGCATTCTTAAACATTTCCATGGCTTAAGCATTCATCATTTTTACTTATATTTAGTGTTGTTGTCTTTTAGTGCCACACTTTAGTTGCTCGAGTGGCATGTTACCCTAAAACATACTATGATTGGTTCCTATTAAGTGTATTGCATATATATATCTCGAAGTCATCATTAATATTATATATATATATATATATATATATATATATATATATATATATATATGCATTTTTCTACTAACTTTGTTTTGTAGCACTTTTCCGTTACTCGATTTCTTGGTTTGCCCTTCAAAGGGGTGTGGGCATACACCAAGGCAGGGAGTTTGGCAAAATGTCCTAGCCATACGTTTGCAACCGTTTAAGGACATCTACACCATTTCTTGATATGTGTATTTTCATACCCTATATTATTTCTTTTGCATGAAACTACCTTGCTGTAGGTTATAAGAGTTTGCAGCATAAATTTGATCAATGGAACCGCTTGAGTCAATCTTCAAGGATGTCATTGTTTTAAAAGGGATGATAAGAATAAAGACCTTACTTAGGATAATGCAAAGCTCGCCTCTTTGGAATGAGAAGCTGAAGTGTAGTAAAAGTTCGTCTAGGGAGGTCCACCTTTTTGTTTTGACAAAAGGGGTGAGAGAAGTGTAAACAAGTAATTATACATTTTACTATGAGTTATTTTTTACATTTTTTTGTCATCATAAAAAAGGGGGAGAATGTTGGTAGAAATATTACATTCATGATATTTTAATCTTACATTCTTTCTCAGTTTTGGTGATGGTTGACAAACGCGCAATCTTATAACACATAAGTAAAGTGCTTAAAGTTACTCTTATTCACATAATCAATCATATTTCATACGTCAACATCTTTCGACGTCTATGTTTTCTTCAACATACAAATTTAAGTTCGCAATACTGACGTTAAATCACTAAAGTATGAACAAACAAACTTTAATATGCTTGAAGATCAAAGAATATTTTTTATTTATCCAAACTTAACTTTTTTTTAAAATAAGGACAAACATTTTTTAAAAACATATACAAACATTTTTGTATTTTTTAGATAATGTTTTATTAAAATAAATATTTTGAATTCAAGTTTTACTACCCAAAAAACGGCTAGAAAGTTTTAGAAAAACCTTCCCACAAAAGGACAAAATAAGGGAGTGTCTGTAAAAATGGCGGCCCACGGCCACCCTTCCCTTAAATTAATTAAAAGTATCGGCCATAATTATGGGAACACCCTGTATAATTAAGGGGGGCGCCAAACCCAATAAAAAGTTAATATTTTTTACTATAAATAATGCGACCGTTTCCATATGATTTTCTCACCTCTTTGCACACAGTTTTCTCAAATCTAAAACCTTCTTTCAAACCCTTTCCTTTGATCATTTAACTTATTATAAGTTTGGTTTAAATTGTGATCCTCTAATCGTCGATCCATTTAAGTGACAGAGATGTACTTGCGTTTCCATTTAGATACAAAGTTATGTAGGTTAGTCTAGTTGCATTGTGACATGTCTTACTTTACAAGTTAGATCGGTCATGTATTGAAAACTTATGTAATAGTTAGATCATGATGATCAAGGTGTGTATAGTTGTTAGATCATGGTAATCATAGGAAGTTTAGATAGATCAGTGTGATCAAAGTAGTGTCTTTGTTGAACTTGAAGTTGTTGAAGGAGGTATAGAAAAGTTATGTAAGGTTAGTGAAGTGTGAAGTGAAGTGAAGTCGTGAAGTGAAGTGAAGTCGTAAAGTGAAGTGAAGTTGCGTGGTGAAAAGAAGTTGTGTAGTTGTGAAGTTGTGTTGTGAAGTTGTGTTGTGAAGTCATAAAAGTAGTGAAGAAGTTGTGAAGTCGTGATAGATAGGTTCTAGCTAAGATTAAAACTCGACATCTAGCTTAGTGTCGGAAATTGATATAAGCAAAAGTTATGTATGGTTTTCTTCGCCTAAAGGGAAGCGTGTTGACTAGTTGAAGTTACTCTCGAGTTGGGTTACATGTGGGAGTGGTGTTAGGAGCGAACGGTGCTTCATGACCAGGAAACCACTATAAACTCAAAGTGTCCGCGTTTGCATTTCATCTTTACTTATCTCTTTTACTTTTGAAGTGTCTTATTTTGTGGCTTATTTGTTAGCTCTTAGTTGATGATTTTTGTTGCTTATTGCTTATTTAGTCTCCTTTAGTGTCTGTGAGTGCTTATTTCTCAATCTCATAAAGAAAAAGCCATTTTAAGCCCATAAGTACTCTGTCAGCTTTTAAGTCCTTTTTCTAGCTTATTTATTCACTTTCTCAAAAAGTTATAGTTAGGAAAAATGTTTAGCTTCATGTGTTTAATAAGTTTATAATAACAAATTAAAAAAAAATTAGTACTGTAGCATAAAAAAAAGGGGTGTGAGTGGGACTCGAACCCCTCCCCTCTCGTTCAAAGGCACACACACTTACCATCCGGCCCGGCACGGCTATCCGTTAGAGTTTGGAAGAATTATTCTTTTATCCTTGTTAGCCCAATAAGCATATATGCTTTTTAGCTTTTTCGGGGCTTATTTATAAGCCCCCATTCCCAGCTTTTAATTTTCGTAGGTTAAGCTCACTTTGAGCTATTTTCTGTATTTTTTTGAAATTTTTATAAAATTGTTTAATATTTTTAATTATTTATTTTCATCTAAATCGTTTTAAATTCATATTAATTAAAATAAAAATCAAAAAAATAATTTTCTTTTTTAGAAAATTTTCTTTTATTGTTTTTTACATAGGAAAATTTTAAAATCTTTTGTAGGGTCGTTTTTGTGAAATTTTTATTTTCAAAGCTCGTTATCGGGTCGGGTTTTTCGTTTTCTTCGTTTTCGTTTTTAGGTTTCCCTTAATCGTTTTTAGCATTTTAATTAGAAAATCAATTCCGAATCCTTTCCAATTCAAATTTCAAATTTCAAACCGACTTTCGACTTGTCGAATTCACTCCTCGTTGGGACTACGACCCGGGAATCATACTTCCGGATATACTTTTGATTTTTCTTTGTAGATTTTGACTTATTGCCTTGGTCAAAGGTGATTTGTTAGAGGTTTGCTTGAGCTTTAATTATTAGTATATTATAACTATATTACTTGCTATCAACCCCTAAAAAGGTGATTGTCATTTTGGCGCCGCTGCCGGGGAGAAGTGAAAGCGTTTGTCGTTTCGAAGCTTGATTATTTGTGCTTGAAGATTGTGAATATTTACCTAAAAAAAGACCCTAAAAGTACAAAAATATTTTCATTTTCTTTTTAGTATCATATCATTTAATGAAAAAAACTAAAAAAAAAAACACAAAAAGATAAAAACATTGTCTGTAATTATTACAAAAATCAATTCAAGTTGGTTAAAGAACACCAAACATATATTATTTCAATGAAAGTATTATCCATTAATGCGTTCCCAACATAAGAATTCATAACTTCCTTTTGTGTCACTTGCAGAGGTACAGGTCCCTTTTAAAAAGGAAAAACAATCTCTAAGAGGGGTTATTTAAGGCGGGTTGTTCTAGGAATACGACCCTAAAGGTAAAAAGGTTTTTAATAGCTTCGCGCTTTCCTATTCCTGCGCTCTTTGTGCGTTCTTTCTTTTTCGACAAGAGTTTACCGAGATGCGATGGTCGATTTTAGTTTTATGTTGTATTGTTCTTGTACCGTTAATTAAAATAAATTGTGTATTTACTTTTGTAAAACCAAAAAGAACAATAAAAAAATTAGTGTAAATTTTCTTTTTTTAGTGCATGCGCCTCGTTCCTATCTCGTACATCTTCACCTATCAACAACAACAGGCCCCACCACCTGTTGTTGAACCATTTAATCTTGAAGAAGTCCCGATGTGAAAATCATGCTCCATTCCCATAGCATCGATGGATGGATTACCCGGACTGTGGTCTCATTGCTCCAAGCACCCACCGAGGGGTACGTGGAATGCAATTGTAATTCTGAAATCAATGCTAATTTTGGTTGAAGCCATGGTTGATCATTCTGGTTCAAAACAAAGCAAGTTTTTCGGAGTATGATAAAGAGATCCACCATCTCACATCCGTTACTTCAATAAGATTACCTCAACGATGAGATTTCCGGATGTCCCGAGCACGTCAATTAAGCTTATGCTTTTTCCGTTTTCTCTTGAAGGTTCAGCCCGGATTTGGCTAGAAAAAGAACCTCCTCGTTCAATTTTGACGTGGGATGATCTTGTTTCAAAATTCATTAATCAATTCTTTCCTCCTTCAAAACGAAATCTTCGAAATGAAATCACGAGATTTCAACAAAGATTTGACGAATCATTTTACGAGGCTTGGGATCGATTTAATGACCTTCTTCGAGCATGCCCACATCACGGATTCTCTGAATTACATCAGCTAGATACATTTTACAATGCGTTGAATGCTAATGATCAAGATTCATTGAATTCTGCTGCGGGTGGAAACTTTTTGGATAAAATGCCTCGTGAATGCTTGAAGTAATTATCGATGAGTAAATCCAGGTTCATATTCACGAAACATTGGCGTCGTTGCCAAGTGAGTTTTCGTACTTCATCTACTCCCGGAATTTCACCAGATGTAGCTGCTCTTACAACCGAAGTTTCTGAACTTAAGAACATGATGAAGACTATGCTTGTCGAAAAACAAAAAGCCCAAGCTCCCGCACCAGTAAAAGCGGTTGAGGAAAGTTGTGTTACTTGCGGTGGTGCTCATTCCTACCAAACTTGTCCAGCCACCACTGGCAATGTTTATCGAGATAATATTCAAGAATATGTCTCTCAAGCAGCCGCAGCTAACTACAACCAAGGAAACACCGGTTATCGAGCCCCGATTGCAAATCAAGTTCGACTCACATCAGTTTTCCTCTAGATTCATAAACTATCATAATGTGCAAAATCAAGGAAACAATCAGAATCGTTACAACCAAAACCAAGGGAATTTCAATCAAGCTTCAGTTCATCATGGTCAAATCTATGACCTCAGTTGTTCACACCTCCTGCTTTCAAGCTCCCGCCTATCAAGCTCCCGCTCTCATTCATGGTGTATCAAAGGATCATTTCCAAGGCCTACGTAAAGGCTAATGATGCTGTGATGAGGAACATGCAAACTCAAGGTCAAAACATGCAAAATCAATTGACCAATCTCACGGACATGCTTTCCAAATTTGTCACTTCCAATACCGCCTCTACTTCGGGAACTCTCCCTAGTAACATTGTTACTAACCCGAAGGAGGACTTAAACAGGTGATTACCATCGAAGTGGGCATTTCTTACAAAGGACCCTCTATTCCTATTTTCCTTCCTCTTAAAAGTAATGGTGGAACGTGAGACCGAGGTCACAAAGGACACGATGCCTCCTACTAATAACGGAAGCTTCGAGACGTCACAACCTCCAGGTTTCGCCCCTGTTGTCCATAGGTGCCCGTAAATGCTCAGTAGTGCTTCAATGCCTAACCAATAAAGCAATTCAATTCACATTTCCACTTCAAGAAGAAATAATGAAAGACGTCGTGAAAAAGTAACGACAAAATTGAGAAATTTACGAAATTTTATAGAGATTTGAGTTTCGAAATTAGCTGTTCGAAATTGCCTTATGCTTATTCAAAATTCACCTCGACTCTAAAAACCTTAATCAGAAACAGAATAGAAAAAGTTGTGAGTGAAATAGGCTAGAACCCATTGAACGAGAATGCTCATCGGTTCATCCTCAACAAGTTACAAAAAAAAACCTTGGAGACCTTGACCGATTTCCTTATTTTCGTGTGAATCTCCGGGTTTAATACATGAACGCCTTGGTCTCGGGGGGGGGTGGGATCTTGCGTCGAGCATTAATTTTATGCCATATTCTGTATGGGAAATCTCTCTCTTCCCGAACTAACTCGGAATTGCATGACCGCTAGTGCTAGGCGGATTGCCGTTTATCTCTAAACGATCGGTATGCTGAAGACGTCCTATGTAACGGGGCGAAAGTTCAATTTCTAGCGATTTTTTGGGTCGTTAGATTTTGTGAACCAGACCCCCGAGTACCTTTAATTCTCGGGAGGAGTTTCTTAAAGACCAGTCGTGCATTGATAGATGTATACGAAGGTGAAATAACCTTTGTGTTGGCAGAGAGGCCATTACATTTAATATGGACCAAATTCAAGATACAGGGCTAATTACCAATTCATATGACGGCAAAACCGAAGTGACGTCATGATATGCTTGTGAAGAATACTCTCAAGAAGTTCTTGGTTTCTCAGATGTGATCTCCGAAGTGGAATCCCACTCCTTACTATGATCCAATCGTCTCTACTGCATCTCCGACTTTAACTCCATTCGGGGACAGTGATTTTCTCCTTTTCGAAGAAGCCGACTCTTTTCTTGCTATAGAGGATGATCCAACTTCACCGGAAGTTGATCCAATCTTATTTTGACCATGTTGGGGCACATTCTTCTCTCGAAGGCAATCCTTAATAGTGTTTGATCCTTCACCACTTGAACCGAGGAAATTAATTTACAAGAAATCAAAAAAGATCTTAAAATTTTATGAAGCAAAACAATGAAAAATCTTCAGTTATGACCCCTTGAAGATTGACTCAAGGATTGCCACTCATTAGAATATGCATTTTAGAAGGTTAACGACAGTGCCAGTCATAATTGAAAATTTTTAAAGAATGACGGAAAAGGTACGCTCTGATCGAGGTTCTAAAGGTCGCACAAGCAAGCCATCGTTGGAATATATTTTTGATATTAAGGGTATTGGCCCAGAGTTTTGTACCACAAAAATTATCAATGGTAAGAGGACTACGAACCAACGGTTCAGCATCAAAGGCGGGTAAATCCAAAGATCCATGACGTTATCAAGAAAGAGGTTGAAAAACTTCTTGACACCGGATTAATTTATCCGGTCTCTGACAGTCCATGGGTGAGCCCGGTGCACTGTGTATCGAAGAAAGGTGGCATTACCGTCGTGAAAAATGATGAAAATGATCTAATACCGACTCGATTGGTCACAGGGTGGAGAGTGTGCATTGACTATAGAAAGTTAAATGAGGCTACTCGAAAGGACCACTTTCCATTACCGTTCATGGACCAGATGCTCGAAAGACTCGCGGGAAACCAATACAATTGTTTCTTCGATGGCTTCTCGGGTTATTTTCATATTCTCATAGACCCGAAGGACCAAGAAAAGACAACCTTTACTTGCCCATACGGAACGTTTGCCTATCGCCGCATGCCTTTTGGGCTATGCAATGCACCTGGCACGTTTCAACGATGTTTTTGATTCGCCAATCTTCCATGACATGATCGAAAGACAATGGTAAAAGTATTTTATGGATGACTTCTCGGTTCTTCGGGGATTCTTTCTCTACATGTCTATCCATTTGGATCAAATGTTGAAACGGTTGTGAAGACACCAATTTGTTTCCTAAACTTGGAGAAGAATAAGCCATATTTTATGGTAAAAGTAAGCAGTGCTTCTTGATAACAAAAAGCTCCAAGTCTGGGGGGGGAATTGAGCTTCGACTGAGATTAAGTTGACGTTATCGCCAATGCTCCCTCACCTGACTACTGTGAAAGGTGTCCAAAGTTTTTTGGGCTGTGGTTTTTATCCGAGTTTCATACAAGACTTCTCAAGAAAAATAGCAAGCCCAATGACTACTTGCTTGAAAGGACTCCATTTTTTTCTCAAAAAGAGTGTATCGAAATCTTTTAACACACTTATATAAGATAATTGACAGACGCGAGCTCAATTTTGATTGCTCCCGACTGGGACTTGCCCATTCGAACTCAGTGTGATGCAAGGACTTTGCAATTGGCGCAGTCTAGGGCAGCAAAAATGAACAAGCAATTCCAACCCAATTCACTATGCCGCCAAAAACTATGACCGAAGCTCAAGACACTACACAACGACCGAAAAAGAATTACTTGCCGTAGTGTACGCTTTTGAGAAATTTCGGTCATATCTTGTTTTGTCTAAGAGCATAGTGTATACCGACCATTCTGCTATAAAGTATCTCTTCGCTAAAAAGGATGCTAAGCCAAGACTGATGCGGTGGATCCTTTTGCTCCAAGAATTCGATGTTGTCATCCGAGACAAAAAAGGAGCAGAGAATCTGGCCGCCGATCATCTTTCCAGACTTGAGAACCCTCATCAAGATAAACTCGAGAACAAGGAAATCACGGAAACATTTCCTCTCGAAACTCTTGGATCGGTTGCTCTTCGTGTTGATAGTACCCCATGGTTTGCAGATTTCGCAAACTACCATGCGGGGAATTTCATTGTCAAGGGAATGTCATCCCAACAGAAAAACAAGTTTTTCAAAGATGTCAAACACTACTTCTGGGATGACCCCTTCTTGTTCAAAATCTGTGCGGATCAAATGATCTGGCGGTGTGTGCACGGCAAAGAAGCTCTCGACATTCTCGAAGCTTGCCACAATGGACCCACCGGGGGACATCACGGTGCAAATCTCACCGCCAAAAAGGTCTTTGATGCCGGATTCTTTTGGCCTTCAATATACAAAGGGCCCCACGAGTTGGTTAAAAATTGTGACTTCGTGCAGCGACATAGGAAAAATTTCACAAAGGATGAAATGCCCTAAAATTGACTATCAACGTGTGTTGAAATTTTCTTTGAAGTTGGGCATCGACTTCATGGGACCATTCCCATCATCAAAAGGAACAAACTCAAATACTATACTTGTGGCCGTTCGACTATCTGTCAATAATGGGTTGAAGCAAATATGGACTTCCACAAACGACGCCCGTGTGATAGTTTGCAAAAATTTCTTAAATCTCTCTTCGCCAGATTTGGTGCCCCTCGAGCAATCATTAAGTGAATCGTGGTAACATTTTTGCAATGTCAGTTTATCAAAGGTCATGCTTAAATATGGAGTTCACTCAGCGTCTCTTCACGCGTATCACCCACAGACAAACGTGTGGCTAGTTGAGGTGTCAAATCGTGGTTTGAAAAGAATCCTTATAAGGACCAGGGGGCGCAAATTGTGCCTCTTGGTCGGACAAAATGGATGACGTTCTCTGGGGCCTTCGTACAGCGTACAAAAACACCCATCGGGTGCACTCCGTACAATCTTGTATATGAAAGGCTGGTCGATTACGATTGAGTTGGTGAGCACAAAGTTTACTGGGCACTTAACATGCAACTTTGATCTCAAAACCGGGTGTTGATAAGCAAAGTTCAACTCAATGAATTAAGTGAACTGGGTGATCGAAGCCTAAGAAAATTCTTTGATTCTACAAAGAGAAAACAAAGAGGATTCAGGACGCAAAGATCAAAAACACGTTTTTCAACGTCTGGTGATCAAGTCCTCTCTTAACTCAAGATTGAAAATTTTCTCTGGCAAGTTGAAGTCTCCGCATGTGTCAGGGACAATTTACCATTGTTCAGTTGTTTCGTTATGGCACCATTGAGTTATCCCAGAACTCCGGGCCAAACTTCAAAGTAAATGGTCATCGTCTGAAGCACTATTTTGGAGGGGATGTCCCTGCTATGGATATCCTGGACCTCCAAACCTTCCCTAAGGACAATTAAATTTAGGGAATTGGGTCAAGCTTAGTGACCCTAAACAAGCGCTTCGTGGGAGGCACCCCATGCTTATCCTAGTTTATCCAAAGTAGTAGTATGCTAGCTTAGTAGTAATGAATAAGTGTTTTTGTTGTGAGGAGACTTGCCTTTTTCCTTTTCCGTGTTTTGTATTTTGTGATGTATTCTCCAGGATGTCCTGGATTTTTTAAAGCCTCTCGTGCTCACGATATTTTTCCTTCGATCACAAGAGCTTCACATCCTCAGCTTCATTTGGGAATCCGATATCCTAATCTTATCGACTAACGTTTATCTTTAAGCATAATTCATAAACGGCTTAGGATTTACGTAGAAACCCTTCGTAAAAACATTGAGGACAATGTTTCATTCTAGTATGGGGGGATCTTCGATTTGATTGTGCCTGCAGCCGTTGTTCTCACGTAATCCCGTTTTTACCACCAAAACTTCAAACAAAAAAAATGAAAAAATTTAAAAATTTTCAAAAATAAAATAAGTGTTTTGTCACAATTTTGACTTTCCTGCTGGGTAGAATAAGAGTAAATTTTAACTTGATTGAGCGTGTTGAGCTCTAGCTTGTTCCTTAACTTTTAGACTAAGCGTTCGTGAATCCTCGCGAAGAATGAAAAATGATAAAGTGAGGTATGAGTTGGATGCTAAACAAGGATTATTTGGAAATCTTAAGAGCTCATAAGTGTAATTTGTCGTTTTTTCTCCCATAAGCTTCTAATCGGACTAATAATACGTGCTATTTTTGAAAATTAAACTTAAATCAACAAATTTTAAGATGTAGTCAATAATAATTTTAGTCTTAGTTCAAATTTATACTTAAATTTTCCAAAAAGAAGACTTCTCGTGGTATAAAAAAATGAAAAAAATGAAATGAAAAATAATGAAAAAATGAAAAAAATGATGAAAAAAAAACATGATGAATAATAATTATATATTGTGGGTTGATAAAGGTTTACTGCATCTTGCCGGCTCACAACCGATGTTGTAGTCTTCAAAAGAAAACCCATAGTATGAATAATAATCCGAGACTGATAAAAGTTTGCTGCATCTTGCCGGCTCACAACCGATGTTGCAGCCTTCTAAAAGTTTGAGGGTTACGATTGTATCAATTGCATGTTAATATTAAATGTGATGTATGTGGTTTAATAAATATAGGGAAAATCTCTTTTTCTTAAATTTAAATATGCTTTTAAACTTTTCTAATTCATTTTGAGCTGTGTGTATACAAGAAACCTAAGAATTTTTGAAACCGAAGGTCCGTGAGTCCCGATACTAGTCTCTGTGGGGTGTCAAAAGCTTGGTCACTTAGCTGCAAGGTTGGGATGTGCCGAGACGAAAGTCGCTACATGAGATGATCTCGCCTTCAAACTCATTATTCTCGGGTGGAATGTGAAGCATAGAGTTTTGAATAAATAAAATGTTGATCCATGGTTGAAATTCAAAATAGCACATTCACCTTAATATAATAATTGTCGAGAGTGAAAAGTTTCACAAGTTATGATTATGAGTAGTGTTAGCATCTATACTTGTACTTAACGGTGATTTTGTTTTAAGCTTGGTTTGAAATAAGTGAAAAGTCGAGGACGATGAATTTATCCTTTTCGGACATTTTAGGATTGAAATGGTCTTATTCAATGATCCCAAAAGTTAATAACGAAAGTCAAATAAGTTAGCTAGTAGCTTAAAATGAAAAGTACAAAAAAATGAGAAAATTGAAAAAACCAAAAATATTAGTGTTAGTCATTGTAAATATTCAAAAATGGCAAAAACAGGGCTTGTCGAAGCTATTGATTCTTTATTTCCCCTTGGCGAACACTTGGCTACTTTTCTAGGTTATTAGTCGAGGAGGATCGAGAGTCTTAGTTTTCTAAGTGCTTACTTCATAGCATTGCGTGAGGTCACGCAACATCCCAGTATGGGGGATTTTTGGTATGTGTTTAATTACACATACCTTTTACCATTAAAAACAAGCTAAAATAACCAAAAACGGACTTAAAATGCCAAAAATATGCCTGTTTTATTTATATTGTGCAGGAAACGAATATCCGACAAAAATACCAAAAATCAAGTCAAAAAAAAGGACAAAACCGGACACGGAATGGAAAAGACAAAGTCAAATCAAAGCCCAAGGCAATCAAAGTCAAAGAAATGGTCAACAGCAAAAAGTCAACAGTCAAAGTCAAACCTAAAGCCATAAATGAAGAAAAATAAGTTTAGGGGCCAAAATTGCCAAATCCCTAACTTATATAATGAAGAAAATGAAGAAAACACATGTAAGGGACCCAAACTGCCATTTCCCTAAAGTATAAACCATAATGGGTGTTTCTGCCAATGCCACAAACTGTTAACCACAAAGGACCATTTTTGCAATAAGATATATAACATTGAAGGGGTGTTTCTGCCAAGTTTCCAAAATTTTAAAACACACAAGGACGAAAATTGCAAAAGGCATATAATCCTTGGAGGGTCTTTCCTAGACAAACCCAAACTCACAAACTAAAACTAACTACTGTACATCTTCTTCAGTTTTTCCCGCCTAAATTCCCAAGCCCCCATCCTGTCCCTCTCATCCCTCGTTGACCTCACCACAACC
>BQNB010053582.1:0-39943 GCA_026074375.1 Tanacetum coccineum
TAGTGTAAATGTGGCTTGCCATTTTAAACAAAATTGATTTTGCTTGCCTACTTTTGTCTTTAATGTAGTAGGAAATCAATTGTAAAGCAGTAAATTACTTATGTTGTTCATAGGAATGATTTAGTATAAACGTGGCTTGCCAGTTTTCACGAAATTAATTATGTTTTCTTGCTTTTTCCTGTGATGTGGTAGGATATGAGTTGTAATGCAGTAGGTTACTTATGTTGTTCATAGGAATGATTTAGTATAAATGTGGCTTGCTAGTTTTCACAAAATTAATTGTGTTTTGCTTGCTTTTTCCTGTGATGTGGTAGGATATGAGTTGTAATGCATTAGGTTACTTGTGTTTTCTTGCTTTTGCCTGTGATGTGGTAGGATATGAGTTTTTGCCAAAATGAGCAAGTTTGCCTTATTATCCTTGTGATGTGCTAGGATTTGAACTGTGATGCGTTAGGAGTTAAACTGTGATGGCCTAGGATGCATGAAGATGTAAATAGGGATTAGATATGGGTAATTGTGCTTACTATTTTGTGTTTTCTGCTTTTGCATGTGTTAGTCGGAAATGAAATGTATGCAGTAGGTTTACGTATGTGTTATAGGAATGATTTATTGTAAAGTGGTTGCGGTTTTAATGATATTGATAGTGTTTTCTTACTTTTACTTGTGATGTGGTAGGAAATGAATTGTAATGCAGTAGGTTACTTGTGTTTTCTTGCTTTTGCATGTGATGTGGTAGGAAATGAACTGTAATGCAGTAGGTTATTTACGTTGTTCATAGGAATATTTTAGTGTAAATGTGGCTTGCCAGTTTAACGATATTGATTGTGTTTTCTTGTTTTTGTTTGTGATGTGGTAGGAAATGAATTGTAATATAGTTGGTTAGTTATTCTGTTCATATGCATGATTTAGTGTAAACGTGGCTTGCCATTTTAAACAAAATTGATTTTGCTTGTCTACTTTTGTCTTTAATGTGGTAGGAAATCAACTGTAAAGCAGTAGGTTACTTACGTTGTTCATAGGAATGATTTAGTATAAGCGTGGCTTGCCAGTTTTCACGAAATTGATTGTATTTTCTTGATTTTGCCTGTGATGTGGTAGGATATGAGTTGTAATGCAGTAGGTTACTTATAACAACCTGAAGTTTTCATCAATCTAATATCCATCTACTAAATTAGATGTCACCTTTTATACAGGGAAAATTATTGCTTTATCTCATTATGCAACGTAACCTGCATCTCTAAAGTAAACGAGCTCACACAACCTCTATCAATGCCATATATAACTATGTTTAAATCATGTAAACATCCTAATATGTCAAGTCTATATCTTAATATCATTTTTACCAAGTACGTTATCCATTTAACGTACTTTTAAAATGTTATTTCAAAACAAGCATTAGACGTAAACGTTTATATCAAAACCCTAATTATATGTAATGTATACATATAAAATGAATATGTAAGCCTTCAAACATATGTACAAGTGTACAATGCACCATATTTGACTCATATTTTTCCTCCAAGTCAATGTACAACTCATTTAAGCTCAATGTACAAGTCAATAATGCCTAAAAACCTAATTAGGTCATTTAAGCTCCTAAACCATGTTTAAAATTTACACCACTTTAACACAAGGTACAAGCACTTAATGCATGACTTTTAAACCTTAAACTTAAACCCTAATCTATCCTAAACCCTAATCTAAAACCCTAAACCCTAATTTCACTTTAACCTTAAAACTAAACCCTAAACCTAAAATTAAGCCCTAAACCTTAATCCTAAACCCTAAAAATTAATCCTAACACTAATCCTAAACCTTAATCCATCCTAAACACTAACTATTGAATTAATCCCTAAAAACCTAACTTTTTTTCAAAAACCACAAACTTCCTTCCGGCACCCTTTTCCCTCCATTTCTACCTATTTTAAACCCAACCAAGTATCCTACCACCTTTATGACTAAGCTACTATAGCCCTAAGCACCTTACAAGCACCTCTAACCCTTTCCTTGGCCACAAAGTTTGCTACATCACCTCTTTGTCACCCCTTTACAACCGGATCCGCATCACCTCCAAAACCTTCCACTTGCTTAAGCTACTCTTCTAGCCTTTCAATACTCAACATGCTTGCTCCATGATTAGCTAAGATAGCTAGGGACACTAAGCAAGATCTAAACTTGGGCACAATAGGCAATTTGATACACTATATAAGCTCGAAACATGCATAACCATTCAATCCACTCAAAAATTATTACACTTCAATGTGGGTTTTAATCAGACTAAGGAAGTTTAAGAGAAGGTCCTAAGCTCATAATAGAAGCCAAGAATCATGAAAATGATGCCTGAAATCGTTACTAGGTATGTTACTCGAACGGGGAGGAAAACCTATTTCGACCATTTAGCTCACGTAAGCCTAAGATCTTGTTCAGCTTATGCTCTATATTTTGTACAATAATGTTCAGATACTCTGAAGAATCATATATGAACTCTTGTTTGAAGCTTTGAATCCTCAAACCCATGTGTTTTTAATAAAAATCCTAAAAATGACCCATTTTGATTTTCTAGTTAACGAATCCTTTTTCTAAACTTTCGTTACGTTAAAATATCTAATTTTAGCTTATACTAATAAGCTATAACTGCAAATATGAATTTGGAATCTTAAAATAACCTTTGACTTTAGCATTTTTCTTAGACTTGTTTTACATAAAGTTTCCATGCATAGGGGTTAGATCATCATAACTTTCTCTAAATTTATATCTAAAGGAAGCTGACAATATCATTTCTTAAAGTTATAATATAAAAGACCTATTTTGCAAGTTTCAAGAAAAGGTTTAATATATATATATTACTTTTTGTATAAAGGACTAAACTTGTAATAAGTTTATTTAAACCAAGGATATATATTGCATTTTAGCAAACTTATAAAAACATTATATTTTATCTATAAAATATATACTATATATTATATATTATATATATATATTATATATATATATATATATATATATATATATATATATATATATTATAGTATATTATATTTATTTTTAATCATATATATATATATATATATATATTATTTATATTCTAAGCTTTTGAAGAAACTAAAAACTATAATATATCACATACCAGGCGCTTCCATGTAAGGGGTTTCATTTGGGTTAGTTTTGACGAGCTTGCTCTTGGATTTTACAATTTTTTAGAGTGTCTGGCTCTCAAGTATCTAAATACATTGTCCTTGAATTATGATGGCCGAATAGTGGTACAAAATTTTCATAATTAATTCCAATCCAAAGGTGATATTTCATTTATGGGACATAAAAACATATCCAATCAAACTAAGACTTGACATATTGCCCAGGTTGTGTGACGAAGCCGTTACTTTCACTTGATATACTTTTGTCATCAATAAGATTTCCTTATATAGTTAAGGTGAGTTCATAGACTCACTTTTAAATCTCTTGAATGTTTTCATAAACCCGTAAGGGGGATACATGCTATAAACCATGAATAACAGTGTTTTCTAATGTAGGCTATCATACTATATTATTTGCCTTGTGAACTAAGTCCTCTTTATGCCAAAAGACCCCCCACCATCATGGACATTAATCACTTGAGTGAACGCGAATGGATATTATGAATAGGCTATTGGGATGAATAAATCCCATTTGTGTTAGCGGGGGATATTGTAACAAACGCACTATTATTTAAAATCTCATAGGTATATGGAAATTACCTACACCGGGGGCCATTTAATCTTGTATAGATATTATTGATATATACATAGTCAGTTTGAGGTCAATGGCTTCAGACGTATAATACACGATTAATACTGTTTTTAATGATAAATTGTATGTGTAGCAATTTTTACCTTATATTAACTTGTATATCAACCAATCAAAACACTTAGGGTGTAGAACAACGTAAACCCATGTTTATAACGACTTTATTCAAAACTTACTGTATTCCATATAGTTGTATCATTACAATTATTACATTATGGAGTGTAGACCAACTCTTAACCACTGCTATGATGACTTGTTATTCATACTATTTTATCATTAACATATGATTTTACTCAACCTTTGGTTGACTTCTTTTGATGTTTATCTCAGGTAATTGAGCAACTAATGGCACGGAATTGTAGATGGCTTAAATGTTATCATTCAACTTTATGTTCTTTAGATTTTATGGGACTGTCCTTTTGTAATTATAAACTCCTGATGAATAAATACAATGATAACAAAATTTTCAAAAAAAGTTCTCTTTTGTGTCGTTTTCTATGATTATGATGTTGTATTTGAAGTTAATACCCCAGGATTACAGCTTCCGTGCTATATGTTAAAATGGGGGTGTTTACAGGATTGGTTCAGGCGCCATGGTTGTAGAGAACAAGGTTAAAACCATAACTATAAGTACTTTTCTTCTTCTAGCCAAGAAAGTCCTCTGTGCCACTGCATTTCCCGAATAATATGTAAAGATACATAACTACTATACTATTATATAAGTAACTTATGTTATTTACACTAGGTTGTTACACAGTTATGTCTTCATCCAACCACCCTATTATCGTCCTATCTGATTCCGATTTATACGATGCTTTTCTCTCTACAAAATGTTCAGACTATTTCCAGCCTCACGGGGAAAACACTTCTCCTGATCTTCAACTGATTTAATAAGTAACTTTTGCCACCATCGTCTTCTCACCTTTACATGATGATCCGTATATGAAGGTCAAACAAGCATATGATGCCATTAGTCTACCATAAGTTACTATTCCACCCCAGTTGTTTTGCCTCTATTTACAGTGTTATCACTATCACCAATGTTTGATTCTTGAGATTTCTTTCCTCCCGAAGAGATTCCACCACCTAAAGACACTGAGACTCCTGTTAAATCACCCATTCCAATATCTCCATCTTCATCAGTAGGATCTTCATCACCAGTTAGGTCAACCACACCACCAGATTATCCCTTTGATGAATCTATCTTCGCAGAGTTAGATAACTCATTATGGATCATACTACGACCACTAGGAAGTGAACCAGTCCCCAAGGAATCTAATAAGTCAGATGCTTGTTAGAATATTCATCTTTGGAAATAATCATGAAGGATATCCAGGTTCGTCATCAAGGGACTTTTGAACAAGATCCAAGTACTCAAAAACAACAAGGGAGAACCATCATATTAGATATGTGTTGTTTACAGCTTTCTAGAATCTAACCACTAGTTGTATGGTATAAATAATGACCCTTGTTAAATTTTGCTATATAAATTACATAGACAAGTTATTTTTGATCTAATACAGTAGTGATTCCATTATACCTCGTTGTTTCATAATACCAATAGTGTATGTCAAGATTGTCTATCCTATATCCTGTAGTAAGATGACTCATATCTTTATCCGAGATTACTATAGTTCTTTTACCATCTGATTTTCTCAATTTTTTTGTACTTAGAAACACTAAGCTTCCTATTAGATCACTCATTCCATTATTTATGTGTCTATTTCTCGAATTCAAAATTTTTTCGTTATATCTTGTATTATCAAAGAATGATCACAAATCTTTATAAACTTGTAATACGACTAAATCATTTTATGGATTCTTAATTCTATGTTGTCTTTTATATGTTGATAGAATGCCTCCTAAAAGAACATCACATTGAGCACACCAGACTTGGACTCAGGCTTGCCATCAATGAAAACTAGTTGTGATGTGTTTCCCGGCTCTAGGAAGCTCATAGCTGCATACAATGGCAGGGTTTAGCAATCTCCAACAGGAAACACCGGACCTACTGGAACTTCATCGTAACAAAAATGGGAAGCTATAAAGAGTTCATAAGCTGTCAACCTTTCTACTTCAATGGTACAAAAGGAGCAGTTGGCCTCATTCACTGGTTTGAACAAACCGAATAAGTATTCTCTCGTAGCAAATGTGCCAAAGAAAATAAAGTAACATTTGCTACCGTTACCCTGACTGATGACGCCTTGTACTGGTGGAATGCATACGGTCCAACCTTTAGAAATGGATCGAGCCAATTGGGTCACTTGGACTGAGTGAGAAGGCTCCTAGACAAACAAGTATTGTCCTCTATCTGAAGATCAGAAAAATAGAAGATAAGTTTATAAATCTGAATGTAAAGGAAATGATTTAAATCCCTCATTAGAAAGTTCCAGAATTTGCAGTCTTATGCCCAACATTGTACAAACTCCAAGCACTCTGGAAGCTTTAGACTCGAAGGATACTTAACCAGTAACTTATGAAGGAAATGTTACGCCTCATACGCCTCAAACTTTGGAGGAAGCCATTACCATAACCTGAGGTTAATGGATCAGGGGTAACAAAACACAATATCTGCAGCAAGGAACAATGATCACATCCAAAAATTTGATAATGAAAGAAACACCACCGACACATACAACTACCCCAAATATTGCAACAACAATAACCACTCCAACAATCGCAACAACACAATACCAAGGATATACCGCAAAATAACAACCGTAACTGATGTCACACCATCAACAGAATAGGATGCAAGGAAACCTTCAGGGCGCTTATACTGCTAAAAGGGTATACTAAAAACGTCCATTGTGTAAAGTGCACCCTACATCACTTAGGACTTTACTTCAAGTGTCAGACTTGCAACAAGGTTAGGTCATCTGGACCAGGAACTGCAAAAAAAAGGACATCCACTAGAAACAACTACTAAACCAGTAATCCATAACTTGTAATGCCTGTGGAGAGAAAGGGCATTATGCAAATCAATGCTCAAAAGCAAACAACAGGGCCATATGGGAGCCTAATTACTAAGAGACAACGTTGCTTTTGCTCGGTTTAGGATTTCTAACCTGGAAACACTCTCGAGGATATTCAAGTTCGCCACCAGTTATATATGAAGGATCTTCTAAAACCCACTTCATAAGTTTAAAAACCCCAAACACCAAACCTTGTAATTTATTACTTTTATCTAGAATCCTACCATGAGACACGTAGCATAAGTGTCAACACTCGTAAAGTTTTGATGATGTAAGATATGTAAGATAAAGTTATCCATGAAATAATAAAGTGGTAATTTCGTTACACCTATGTCTCGATGACTATTCAAAAACTTGACATTATTTTGTCAATCCAATTAGTTCTATTATATTCAACTTAAATACTCGCTCATACCTTTGAAATACTTATGCAACAAACAAGTTCTCGACTGACAATATGGGATCTGTGCAATTAAGTTCTCAATATTCTGCCGTTCTTCTTATGATTTTGAAACCATCATTCATCTTTTTCCTACACATTACCATTTTATGTTATCTTTTTTTTATGCTTAGGTAGGATGATTTATAAGCATCTTATTGAAATGAATTAAGACGCCTCTTTTTATAAGTAACAAATTATAAATGAGTAGGCTTAAGTATGCAGCATTTGTACGAACAACATTCTTTCAATCTGTAAACCGTTTGTACGAACAAATACCTTTATTCATGAATTCAATGTCAATATTACCTGATAATGAATGAAATCTTGGAACTTTTACCTCAATCATTAGTACCTAAATCTCGAGACGAGATTTTGTACGGTTGGGGGACTATAAAAACCTGATATTTTCATCAATTAATAGCATATTACTAAATTAGGATGTCACCTTTTATGCAGGGAAAATTTTTTGCTTTATTCATTATGCAACGTAAACTTGAATCTCTAACAGTAAACGAGAGCTCAGCATCCTCTATAATGTCATCTATACTATGTGTACCATCATGTAAACATCTAATATGTAAGTCTATTATCTTAATATCATTTTTACCAAGTACATTATCCATTTAACGTACTTTTCAAAATGTTATTTCAAAACAAGCATTAAACCTTAACATTTATATCAAAACCCTAATTATATGTAATGTATACATACAAAATGAATGTACAATTCTTTAATGCATGTTTACAAGTATCAATACACAACATTTGAATATCTTTTCCCTCCTAAATTAAGTTACAACTTTCTAAAACACAATGTACAAGTCAATAATGCAAGAAAGTCAAATTAGGTCATTTTACCTCCTAAATCACTTTGGTTTCTTACCACCACTTTAGTACAAGGTACAAGCACTTAATGCATGACTTTTAAACCTTAAACCTAAACCCTAATTCATCCTAAACCCTAATCTAAAACCCTAAACCCTAAAAACAAAACCCTAAACCCTAATTTCACTTTCAACCAAAAACTAAACCCTAAACCTAAAACTAAGCCCTAAACCTTAATCCTAAGCCCTAATCTCAATCCTAACACTAATCCTAAACCTTAATCTATCCTAAACCCTAACCCTAACTCAATCTAAAAGTCTAAAACCCTAAACTGAACCCTAAACCAACCCGATACCCATTTTCACCTATTTTTACCCATTTTTAAACCAAGCACCCATCCAAGCACCTCCATGACCTCACCCTTATGTCACCAAGCAGCTTACAAGCACCTCCCTTTCAACTCTTGGCCACCAAGCTTGCTACATCACCACCTTGTCACGAACTACATAAACAAAGGGCCAGTCACTGGAAGTAATCTGCTACCAGTGATAGTTACTTGTCATGCCTGTAGAGAGAAAGGGCATTATGCAAATCAGTGTCGAAAGACCACCAATAACAATGCCTAGGGAAGAGCCTACATGCTAAGGGATAGGAATGCTCATCAAGACTCGAACGTAGTCACGGGTATGTTTCTTCTAAACCAACATCTAGCTAGAGTATTATTTGATTCTAGAGCCGATAAAAGCTTTGTATCCATATCTCTTGCCTCTAAGCTAAATATTCCACCCATTACAATAGATACCTTTTACGATATCGAAATGGCTGACAGAAACCTAGTAACCATAAACACCATTATTCAGGGTGCAATCCTAACCTTGTTAAACCAACCTTTCAAAATTGATCTTATGCCGATTAAACTCGGTAGTTTTGACGTCGTCATTGGTATGGATTGGTTATCCAAGTATCATGCTAGGATCATCTATGACGAGAAAGTCGTCCACATTCCCATTGACGGTGAAACATTAATCATTCGAGGTGACCAAAGTAAAACCTAACTATATCTTATATCCTGTATACAAACCAAAAGGTATATATCTAGGGGATGTCAAGTTTTCATAGCCCAAATAATGGAAAAAGAAGTTGGACGATAAACAACTAGAAGACATACCGGTAGTTAGAGAATTCCCGAAAGTTTTTCTTGAAGATCTACCTGGCCTTCCTCCCGTTTTATCAAGTAGAATTTCAAATCGATTTAATTCTAGGAGCGACACCTATAGCCCAAGCACCTTATTGATTAACTCCTTTAGAAATGCAGGAACTATCAAACCAACTTCAAGAGTTGGCAGACCGAGGTTTTATTCGACCAAGTACTTCACCTTGGGGAGCTCCTGTCTTATTTGTTAAAAAGAAATACGGATGTTTCAGAATGTGTATCGATTACCACGATTTGAATAAACTTACTGTAAAGAATCGTTACCCATTACCCAGGATCGATGACTTATTTGACCAATTTCAAGGTTCGAGTGTTTACTCAAAGATCGACTTGAGATTAGGTTATCATCAACTGAGAGTCAGGGATGAAGATATTCCTAAGACTGATTTCAGAACAAGATACGGACATTATGAATTTCAAGTGATGCCATTTGGTTTACAAATGCGCCTGTTGTATTTATGGATCTCATGAATCGTGTGTGTAAACCATACTTGGATAAATTTATGATAGTGTTCATCGATGATATTCTCATCTACTCTCGTAACAAAAAAGAGCACGTAAATCATCTGAGAATAATCCTAGAATTACTCAAGAAAGAGAAGTTGTATGCCAAGTTCTCCAAGTGTGATTTCTGGATTCATATCGTGCAATTTCTTGGACACTTAATTGATAGTCAAGGACTTCATGTTGACCCCGCCAAGATTGAAGCAGTTAAGAATTGGGCATCTCCTACTACACCTACAGAAATACGTCAATTCTTAGGACTTGTCGGCTACTACTGGAGATTCATCGAAGGTTTTTCGAAGATTGCAAAGTCTTTAACTGAATTAACCGAGAAAAACAAGAATTATATCTGGGGCGAAGATCAAGAGTTGGCTTTCCAATTACTAAAATAGAAGCTTTGTGAAGCTCCAATCTTAGCATTACCAAAAGGAAACAATGATTTTGTTGTTTACTGTGATGCATCCCATCAAGGTCTGGGAGTGATGTTAATGCAAAGAGAGAAAGTTATTGCATATGCATCCCGACAACTCAAACCTCATGAAGAAAACTATACCACTAATGATCTCGAATTAGGAGCAGTTGTGTTCGCTCTTAAAATTTGGAGACATTACCTATACGATACAAAGTGTACTATGTTCATTAATCATAAAAGTCTTCAGCATATCCTTGATCAGAAAGAGTTAAACATGAGACAACGCCGTTGGTTAGAATTACTTGCAGATTATGATTGTGAAATTCGCTACCATCCTAGAAAGGCAAATGTTGTAGCAGATGCCTTAAGCCGGAAGGAACCAATCAAACCACTCCGAGTTAGATCATTAGTTATGACCATTCATCAAAACTTAACCTCACAAATTCTTAAAGCTCAAACCGAAGCACTCACCGAGTTTAGTTTATTGTACTTTCTTTTTTTAAAAAGCATTGTAACTTTTTTTGAAGTTTAATGAGAATCTAAGTTTTATTGTTAAATTCTATTTTTAATCATTACATGCCATTTATGTTTTAAAAAGTTATTTGTTAAGCTTCTCATAATCGTTTGTACTATCTTACTTAGCTATTTTTTACTTAAGCACTATAATGTTTTTCCATAACTTATAGTGGTTTAACGCCATTTTTACTTAAAATTCACTCAAAATAGCTCTATTGGAAAGATAAGCCAGAAGGGAAGGCTTATTGCTGTCACTATGCTTGTTCTTGAACAAGCTAGAGTCCTTATAGACAAAGCTATTTTGAGCTTATTTGCCAGGTTTTTCGCAAGGCTTTGTAAGTCTTTACTTTTCTCATTTCTAGCTTAAAATTGCTTATTTACTGTTTAGCTTATTTCTCTACTTATTTACTGTTAATTTCTACTTATTGTTGCTTATTAATGTCATTTATTGCTTATTTGAACCTTCTTATTGTTTAAATGTCCTTTGTTGATGTCTTTTCTTTAAAACTGTCTTAAATACCATTTTAAGCAACCAAGCACCTCAAGCACCTCCATGACATCACCACCATGTCACCAAGCAGCCTACCAAGCACCTCCATCACCTCCCTTGGCCACCAAGTTAGTCTTATCACCTCCTTGTCACCCCTTTCTAGTCAAACCCCCCTAAAACCCCAACACCTTGCATTCCTAGTTTCCTAGCCCACCTTACTCATCACTAGCCCTTCCTTAGTCATCTATCTACAGACCTTAACCCTTAGCCACCAATAAAACTTAGGCACCAAGGGTTTTCACCCCTATATATAGCCAAAACAAGCAACCCTTTCATTTCATCCTTCAAACTCAAACACACACACTCAAATGGAGTTCTAGCCATTCTCTAGCAGTATTATAAGATCAAGTGAAGTCCCTAAGCTTATAATAGAATCCAAGAATCAAGAAAAAGAAGCCCTTGAAGTCGTTACTAGGCGTACGAACCTGTAAACCCTATTTCGACCAATTTCTAGCTCAAGTAAGCTTAATTCTTGTTTAATAAGCTCATAATCTGTATTAGAATGTTCATAATACTCTTAAGATCATATATGAACTCTTGTTTGAAGCCTTGAATCCTCAAATCCATGTGTTTTTGGTTAAAACCCTAAAAACGACCCGTTTTGATTTTCTAGCTAACAAATCCTTTTTCTAAACTTTTGTTACGTTAGAACACCTTATTTTAGCTTATTCTAATAAGCTATAACCTGCAAATATTAATTAGAATCCTAAAATAAGCTTGCATGGCTTTTTGGACTTGTTTTGCAAATTTTTCCATGCGTAGGGGTATATATCGTAACTTTGTGAAATTTATAACTAAAGGAGCTGAAAATATCATTATTCTAAAGTTATAACTATAAGGACCTATTTTGCCAAGTTTCAAAGTTAAAGGTTTAAATTATATATACTTTATATATAAAGGACTAAAGTTGTAAAAGTTTATAAATCAAGGGTATATATTGCCAATTTTGCAAACTTAACAATATAGAATATAATATTTTTATATAAATTATAAAAATATATATTAAAACTTGATTTTATTAAAACCTGATACATTTATCGTTATTAATCATAAATCGACGCATTCTTTCATTATATATTTAACGTAATTTATCGTCAACTAACTTTTGAAAAACTTAAAAAATTATCGTATCACGTTACTAGAAAATTTCATATGAAGGGTTTCATTTGAGTTTTCATTTTGACGAGTTTGCTGGGTTTACGATTTAAAGTGCCCTGGCTCCTCAAACGATACTACATGGCCTCTGGATTATAATAGCCCAAACAGCGATACAATATTTCTATAATTTAATAAATCAAAGATATACGTTAAACTTTATGAAGTTTTGAAACATAAACTATCACACTAAGACTTGATATATCACCCCAGGTTGCATGACGAAGCCGTTACTTTCACTTGATATACTTTTTCCATTAATCAAATTTCCATATACTGTTAAGGTAAGTTCATAGCCTCACTTTTAAATCTTCTATTTCATAAACACGTGAGGGGGATACATGCTATAAAGCATGAATACAAGGGTTTTCTAAATGTATGTTATCCTGATATATTATTGCATCTGTTGTCTAAGTCCCTTTATGCAAAAAGAACCCCACCATCATGGACCATTAATAACTTGCGAGTGAACGCGAATATTGTGAATAGGCCTATTGGGATTGACGAATCCCGTTTGTGTTAGCCGGATAGGTAACCAAACGCACTATATTTGAAACTTATAGGTATATGACAATTACCTACACGGGGCCATTATATTTATATATATCATTATTGATATATACACTAGTCGGTTTGAGTGCCATGAGCTTAGACGCAATAATACTGTTTTCCATAATAATTGTACTCATTGCAATTATTACACATATAGGTATATAACAATGTAACCCACTCTTATGATGATTTGTATTCACACTATTTATTATAAACCTATGAATTACACTCAACCATTGTGTTGACCTTTGTAGCATGTTTATCTCAGGTAACTGAACATCTTATGGCACGGAGTGGCACGGACTTGAAGATGGCTAAACTGTTATCATGCAAACTTTATGTTTTCATGTATATTTTGGGACCTCTGTTTATAAAAACTCTGATGAAATAATGAATGATAACTTATCTTTTAAAAACATCTCTTTCGAGTCGTTTTCTATGATTATGACTATTGTACTATGATATAATACCCCAGATTAGCTTCCGCTACTATATGTCAAAAATGGGGGTGTTATACCTAACGCGGTGTCGGCTGGGATGTGCTGAGAAGAAAGTCGCTACATGGAATGATCTCGCCTTCAAAATTATAATTCTTGGGTGGAACGTGAAGCATAGAAATATTGCAATTTTCTTAAAAAAGTTGATCCATGGTTGAAATTCGAAATAAGCACATTCACCTAAGATATAATAATTGTTGGGAGTGAAAAGTTTCACAAGATACAAATATGAGTAGTGGTAGCATCTTAACTTATATTTAACGGTGATTTCGTTTTTAAGCTTGGTTTAGGACAAGTGAAAAATAAGGGACGATGAATTTATCCTTTTTAGGCATTTTAGGATTGAAATGCTTCTTATTCCGTGACCCTAAAGGTTATGAAATTAACAAAAGTCAAACATGTTAGTTGCTAAGAAAAGTATAAAAAATGAGAAAAAGGAAAAATACAAAAATATGTGTGGTAATAAGTGTAAATATTTAAAAATGGTCAAAACGGGGCTTTTCAAAACTAATGATTTTTTAATTCCCTTTGATGAACACTTAGCTAATTTTTGAGGTAATTAGTCGAGGGGGATTAAGATTCTTCGTTTTCTAAAGTGTTTACTTATGGCATTGCGTAAGGAAACAACAATAGTTTAGTATCGGGGATTTTGGTATGTGCTTAATTACACATACTTTTTACCTAATAAAACGAGCCTAAAATGACCAAAAACAGACATAAAATGCTAAATATAAGTGTATTTTGCTATTTGTGTTGTGTAGGTAACAGATATTCACTAAAGGACAAAAACAGAGCCAAAACTGACAAAACCGAGCATGGGAATGGAAAGAGCGTGAAAAGTCGAAGCCAAAGATGTGTGCATCTTAAATGGACAAACCCGCACCCATTTAATGGGTCGGGCCAGCCCATTAAGCCTTATCTATAAACCTTATAAGTTAAAAAACTCCAAAACCTTTTAATCCTAACCCGGCCTAATCCATATGCCCAAACCCACTAAACCATAACACCCGTTAGTCCATTACACCTCTAGTCCTTTTTTTATTTCACCACAAGTCCTTAGGGACTAACAAAGCTAGTCCCTAAACTTTTCACCATTAGTCCCCCATAACCTAACCCCGTTTAACCCTTTACCCAGTATAAACAAATTCCCATTTTACCTGCCATAGACTACTATTCATCCATCCCTTTCAATAAGCCCTGCACCACGACAAAACCCCTCTCAACCCTACTCAAAACCCTACCCCGGAAGAGGACAAATCCACCTTGGCAATCCCATGAGAGTTTCTCTTTCTCCTCATACAACAAACACAAGATCAAGAAGCTCCTCTTCATTTGTTTTATATAAATAGGGCTAGATATTAAGCTGAAAAATCATCTAGTGTAATTTAGTTTTAGGAGTAATGTATGCTTATCTTTTATGTATTCAAGCTTTGTAATCTTCTTTTTATTAATAAAAGTCACGTTTATCTTAAATTGTACAATTTCAATTTCTTATTTACTC
The DNA here is from genome assembly GCA_026074375.1 of Tanacetum coccineum. Classification (NCBI taxonomy): domain Eukaryota; kingdom Viridiplantae; phylum Streptophyta; class Magnoliopsida; order Asterales; family Asteraceae; genus Tanacetum; species Tanacetum coccineum. The sequence continues at coordinate 14,926 of BQNB010053582.1, forward strand.
AAAACTCATTAAGCTGTTTTTAAGTTTTCATAAGTTGTTGTTAACTAAAATAGGTGTTTACTTGTACAAATAAGCTTTTCAAGCTTATTTGTACAAGCTGTTCATGTTTCGTTACAAATTAGTTAAGTATTAAGGTTTTGAGCTTTATGGATGATAAGCCAAACAAGGATGGGCTTATGGTTTTTTTTTGAATTCAGCTTATTGACAACAAGCTGAATCCCTAGAGCTTTATGTTCACTCAATGAGCTAAGGAGTGAGGTACATTCCTTTTTTTACCCTTATAGCCTAATTTACTGTTGCATCGCTTAATTTTCTTATTTTTTCTTATTGTTGTTTTTATTATGCTTATCCTGTCTTAATTTTGCTTAATATGTTTAGTTAATAGTTTAGTATAAGTTTGATTTGAGATCTTTTCATTTCAAAGTTAGTACTGCCCATAATAGTTAATACTGCTCATAGTTATAGCTTAATAAAAAGTGCTTATTTTTCCTTACTTTGTGCTTTTCTGTCATCTAATGTCATTGTGTTTAATCTGTTTTTAGAATTTAAGGCTTAGTTTAAATTGTTTCAGCTTAAAAATTAAATTTTAGATTTTAAAGGAGTGTTTGGGTTAAGGTTATAAAATGGGTCAAATGAGGTTCAAAGTTTGTTTTGATGCTCAAACCAGTTTCAATTAGCTCTAATTCAGTCTTAATGTTAGTTTTAATCAATTTAAATTAAGTAGATTTGATTTTACAAGTCTGTTTCATCACCTTTTTTTGTGCCTGCTAGTTAAAAGTTCTGCCAAACTGCTTATTTAATGACTTCTCTAAAAAAAGTCCTTTAGGTAGTGTTTAAATGGTTCTAACAAGTTTAAATTGCATCACCATACTTCTGTTTTGAGTCTCTAGCTGCTGGTTTAAGAAAATTGGGTTAATTCAGTCATGCTTGTCTTTTTGTTTCTTAGAAAGTTTAGTTTTTGCAGTTCAATTTAGGATTTAATAAAGCTTAATTTTGGTCAAAATTGATTGCAAGTAGCTTAATTTGATCTAGGGACAATTTGTTTAAAGTCCTTGGTCAAAATCATTTCAAAGTTCTTAAAAGTAGTCTGCAAGTTATTGAAAAAAAAACTGAAAAAGCCAAAAATATTAGTTTCATCTGTCATATCCAGTTTCAATTTTTAGCTTATTCCTTTAGTAATTTTGCTTAATTCCTGCTTATTTGTGTTGATTAGGTCCAATTTTTAATTTGTTTTAACATTTCAGCTTAGAACTTAGAGCTTATTAGTCCTTTATCTTGGTTTAAAAAGTGTCTAAAATCCTTAAAACTGTCTTAAGAGTCATTGTCCTATTGCTTATTATTTGATTTCCAGCTTATGTAGTTTGCTTATTTTTATTCTTAGTTGCTTATTGAGTCTAGATTAGTAGATGTTTTAGCTTATTTGTTTTTCTTTCAGCTTATTAGGTCTTAAAAGCATATTAGTTAATAAGTCTCAAAAGGTTCAAAAAGCTTAAACTGCCTTTTTACCAGCTTATTTCTCAGTTTACAAAAAGTTCCTTTTTAAAAGTTGCTTCTTTTCTCCTTTTCTTTAAGTTTTTGTAAAAAGTTTTGAAAAATAAAAAAAAACAAAAAAAAACCAAGGCCCAGGACTCGAACCTGCGACCTTAGCTTCACACACACACGTCCTTAATACCACTCTCCACTACCAACTTGCCCTTTAGATTCACTTATTAAGTTAGTATTAAGATGCTTTTAGTTTATTTTGTTGTTTCCCTAGCTTATTTAGTCTTAAAAAGATCAAACAGTTTAAGCCTTTTAGTCCTTAGTTAAAAAAACCAAGTCTGTCAATTTAAATAGCTTATTCCAGCTTATTTATTAAGTTTTGTGTAAAGTGTCTTTTTTAAAATTGCTTATTTTCATGTTATAAAACTTTCCCATTAAAAAATTTTGCATAAAAAAATGCTGGGAAATTGGGAAGTCAAGGGTGAGCCGGGCTCGAACCCTTGACCACAACCAATCTCAACCAACATTTAACACACACACTACACACCATCTGCCCTGGGTCTTTTTCGGGTATATCTTCACAACATTTATTACTTAACCATTTTTTAGCCATTTTTCCTATCAGCCTTTTTAGGCTTATTTCCAGCTTATTCGTTCAGCACTTTTCTAGTTTTTTTATTTTTCTTAGAATCAGCATAGTTTAAAGTACTTTTAATGAATTTTTCAGATTTTTATAAAAATGTTTATTATTTTTAATATTTTAATTTGACTTACTTTGTTTAATTCATAATAAATAATATAAAAGGTTAAAAAAATATAATCCTTTTTTTTTAAATTTCTTGTTTATTAGGATTTTATAAAAAATTAAAATTTTCATTTATAGGGTTAAAATTTTAGAATTTAGTTTTTTTAAAAACATGATTTGAATCCCGTTATCATTTTTAGTGTTCTAGCTTTAATTGCCTTCGTTTTTAGCGTACCTTTACTCGTTTTAGCATATTATTAGTAGAAATAGATAACCAAATCTAATTTGTAATATTCAAGTGTTGGGACTTAAAAGACTTCATGGATTCCTAGAAGTTACTACTGCTCAGGTACATAATGAAATTATACTAAGTGGTTAGTACTGGTAGTATAATGTTACCACTGCTAGTTACTACTGTTAGTATAAATTGGTACTGTATAGAATAAAGTTACTACTGTTAGTTGAAGTTAAGACTGCTCATTGGTTAAGACTAAAATATAAGCTAAGTAGTTAGTGCTGCTAGTAGTAAATGTTAAGACTGCTAGAACAAGTTAGTACTGTGAGTATATATTAGTACTGCTAGTACTATAATACTACTTGCTTATGTGTCATTTAGAGCTAGCTGTGAAAGGATTAACAACTGTTTGCATGATCTTTCTACTGTCAAGATGATAAAGACGAATTAAAGAGATAAGAATGTTTGGAGACAAGAAACTTGTGAAGCATAAGTATTGAGATATATAAGTACACGATATACCATTATGTATATATATAAAAGATTCGTTTATGTTTAGAAAAGATTAAGATATCTTAGGAATGTATTGTAAGCCGACTAGGACTCCTTAAGTCTATAAAAGGAGGCTCTAGGGCATTAGTTAAGATATCAGTTTTGCACATAAGTCTTCATAGTTGTCAAAGTCGATTAAGAAAAGCTTCAAGGTTGTAAACCTAGTACTAAGTGAAGAGTACTTGTATTATTGATCTAATAATATTGGAGCGTTTGGTTATATCTTTGTAATGTTCAAGATTACTCTATTTATTTATAATACATCTAGGTAAATAAGTTGTAATTCCGCATACACTTAATATACATACAAAGTTTCTAACAACAATTAATTTTGATTTTATCCAAGGTAAATTAAACCTTAGTCAACCAAAGGAATTCGATCTAGGTTTTGGATTCACGAAGTGGTATCAGAGCTTTGCTTTGATAAACATTTATCTGAGAAGAACATTGGAGCTTGAATCTACAAATAGTGGTCCTACTGCAAAGCTTCCCATACTCAAACTGGGTAAGTATGAGATGTGGGTTATAAGGATTAAGCAGTACTTCCAGATCCAAGACTATGCACTCTGGGAGGTGATAGAAAATGGTGATTCATGGGTGTCAGTACCACAAACAACACAGGAGAATGGTACATCAGTTACAAAGATGTTTATACTTGTAACTGCTGAAGAGAAGACAAGTAAGAAGAATGATGTCAAGGCAAGGAGCCTGCTGCTGATGGCTCTTCCCAATGAACATCAGCTCACATTCAGCCAGTACCCTGATGCAAAATCAATGTTTGCTGCCATTAAAACAAGATTTGGAGGTAATGCAGCTACCAAGAAAACTCAAAAAACACTTTTGAAGCAACAATATGAAAATTTCAGTGCAACAAGCGCAAAGTCTCTTGACTCTATCTTTAACAGGCTTCAGAAGATTGTCAGTAGGCTTGCAATCTTGGGTGTGGTCATCGCTCAAGAAGACTTGAATTCAAAATTTTTGAGCAGCTTGCCTCCTGAGTGGAACACTCATGTTGTTGTTTGGATGAATAAGCCTGAAGTTGACACAATGAGCATTGATGATTTGTACAACTTCAAAATTGTTGAACAAAAGGTAAAGAAATCTGTTGGTGCAAGTAGTGGTGCTCAAAACTTGGCCTTTATGACTGCTCCAAGCACTAGCAGTACTAATGATGTTAACACTGCTAGTCTACAAGTTAGTACTGCTAGCCCTAATGTTAACACTGCTAGTCCTCAAGTTAGTACGGCTAGCTTCAGTGATAATGTTGTGTATGCTTTCATGGTTGAAAATTCAAATGGTTCTAATCTTCTACATCAAGACTTAGAGCAAATTCATGAAGATGATCTGGAAGCAATAGATTTGAAGTGGCATATCTCTCTGCTAAGTATGAGGGCAAAGAGGTACTATCAGAGGACAGGCAAGAAGATTTTCATTAATGCTCATGATATTACTGGGTATGATAAATCCAAGGTAGAGTGTTTCAACTGTCATAAGATGGGACACTTTGCCAGGGAGTGTAGAGCACCAAGAAGCAAGGAAGGTCAGTTCAGAAATCAAGACAATACCAGGAAGCAAGGAAACAATGAAGACACATCCTCAAAGGCAATGTTGGCTATAAATGGTGTAGGCTTTGACTGGAGTGACATGGCAGAAGAACAAGTTCAGACAAACATGGCTCTAATGGCGTTTTCAGACTCAAAGGTATACAATGATAAAACTTGCTCTAAAACTTGTTTGAAAACTTTGAAACTCTTAAGAAACAGTGTGATGATTTGATTGTTAAGCTTAATCAAACTGAATTTACAACAACTTGTATAAAAGAGGTTTAGCGACTCTAGAAGAACAACTTATCACTTATAGAAAGAATGAGGTTCTCTTTAGTGAGGAAGTTGCAGTTCTTAAAAGAGAAGTAGCTTGCAAAGACTATGAAATAAATGTGTTTAAAAGTGAGTTTGAAAAAGTTAAGCAAAAAAAGGAGGGCATTGAATTTAAAATTGAGAAATTTGATAAGGCCTCAAAAGATTTAGATCAGTTGTTAGGGAGCCAGATAACTGACAAGAGTAAAAAGGGTTTGGGGTATAGTGCAGTTCCTCCACCTCATCCTTTAATCTATAATAGACCTAAAAAACTTGATATGTCTTATTCTGGTCTTGATGAATTCAAAGAGCCTGAATTCAAAGGGTATGGTCCTGAGAATAGTAAGCAAGAGTCTAACATAGTTTGTGATAAGAAATCAGACGATTCTAAGGAAAATTCTGAAAACTTTTTGGTAAAAGAACAAGTATCAAAAGATATAAGTAGCTTTGTTGAGTCTTCACTTAATGTTGATAAATAAACTGTTTTTCCTGTTGATAAAAAGGTAGAGTCTGTCAAACTTTCTAAAAAAATCATACAAAACCAGGTTTATAGTCAGCTTAGGTAAGATGCTCTGAGATAAAGATCACAAACTACTTGGACGGGAATCAAGGAATTGGTAATTGACAGTAGTCAAATCTAGCGTAGGAACGCGATTTTGTGATGTATAACAAGATTGTATTTATTTTGTTGTAGAGTTAGTGTGTTATCATGTAGAATATTGAGGCTTCGCAGCAGTGTATGTCACATCAAATGGGCAAGGGTGTAGGTAGATTGGGTAGAATACATATATAAGGTGTGTAACATACAACTATTAACTAACAATGGAATCAACATTAGCTCAAAATGGAACATGGGCTTAACGCAAGAGCGAGTTTAATGATTAATGGGGTAAAAACTTTTTAATACTGCCAGGTCGTTAATACTGCTCATCCCTAAATACTATAGTTTTTAGTGCTATTCCTATGTCAGGTTTTCATATAATAGCAATTATGCTTAAGAAGACCCTTTCTATACATTATAAACAAGTTTAACTTAACAAATGTTTCTACATATGGGTTAATTCACTGACAAAGGCTCAAGATCAAGTTTATTCTTGTTAATCTGTATTGTACCTTCAGTTTTTTTCTTTTCAAGGCTGTGTGGAGGGATGTAGCGATTATGGGGTGTTGGTGTCTCGTTTTTGTTCTGTGGTGTTGGTTGAATTCAAAACTATCCGGCTAACAGGTTGTTTTTGATTTGTGGGGGGTGGGTGGTGGTCCTGGTGGCTCGTAGGGGGGGTTGGGTGGGGGGGTTGGATTAGTTGCTTGGAGGTTTTTATGTATAGTTGTTTTTATTTGTTTCGCGTGTAGGTTTTTGGGTTGTTTTCTGGTCCATGTGATGTGTGGTTGGTGGAGGGGTTGTGTGTAGGTATGTTTTTGCCTGGGGTGTGGGAGTTTTTTTCGAACAATAGTGGTTGTCTTATTTTGTGTGTTGGGGTTGGGAGTCGTTGGTGTGTGGTTGGAGGGGGGTGGGTAGGATGTTTGTGTGGTATTTGGGGTAGGGGTTGTTGGTGTGGTGTTTTTTGGCGGGTGGGGATGTGGTTGTGGGGTTGGATGGGGGTTCTGCGTGAAGCAGGGTTTATTTCTAGTAGTAGTTAATTGGGTTGCGTTAGCGTGGTTACTAGGGTGGGGGGGTGTGTGGAGCGGTCTCTTGAAGGGGGTGCGGGGGGGTTGTTTTGTGTTGTTTTTTTTTGTGTATGTAACATTTTATACTTTTTTTTTGTTTTTTTTATATGTTAATTTTCAAGCTTGATTGTGGTGGGGTGTGTGGTTTTTGTTGTGTTTGGCTATATATGGGGTTGGATGTGGCGGATTGTGTTTTACGTTGGTTTTTGTCTTGGGTTGGTTCGTGCGGGGGAGGAGGATTGGGGGAGGGTTGTGTTTTCTATGGGGGGTTCTTGCATCCTATTTTTGTTGTTTTTGTTTTGTTTTGTGTGTTTGTAGGTGTTGTTTATTGTTTTTTTATTTATGTATTGTTTGTGTGTTGATTTGAGGGGGGGTTGCGTTTTTTGGGGGCAGTGAGGTTCGAAAAACAGTTTAAGGACTGGGCGGGTTAGAATTGGTTTGTTTGTTCATTTATTTTGTCTTATCTGGTGGTTGTTTTTGTTAAGTTTGTTGTTTTTTTGGTGTTTACTGTGTTTGGTTTGTGTTTTTTGTTGGTGTTTTTTATTTTTCTGTTTTTTAACATTATTATTCATATTCAAACTTTTGTGGGGGTTGTTTTGACGGGTCTCTATTTATTTGGTTTCAATGCGTGGGAGGCTGGGAGTTAGGGTCGGGAGGCGGGGGGTTCTTGTGTTGGAGTGGCTCTTGCTGGTGGTTTGTGGGAGATATTTCATCATAGGGGCCGGGGGGGAGCGGAGGGGGGTTTTTTTGTGTTTTGTAGGGGAACACTCATTGTTCTGTTGTTTTAATGTGTGGGGGCGGGATTTGTGGTGTTTGTAAACTAATTATAAATTTTTTTTTGTGTGCATCTTGTGTTTGTGTTTTGTCCAACATATTTAATATCATAAGGCTAACTATTTACGCGCCTTACCTTGGTTGTTCGGGAGGCATCGCTTGATAGGAGTGTATGATGTCTTAGGCCATTAATAGCGGTTTTTCGAATTTGGTATTAGGAGATTTGGGGGGGTTTGGCTGGTTGGCGGTTGCTTTGCTTATGCTGGTTTTGGAAGCTGCAGGGTGTTGATTAGTCAGTGATGGATAATATTGTTTGTCTTTGGTTGGGGGCTTTAAATTATTTTGTAAATATAATATTTTTGTGTATATGTAGGGGTTATTATTGGTTTGCTTGTTGTTTTGTTGGGTGTGGGCCGGGTTGGCGGGTTTGTGGGGGAGGTTGGGGGTCGGTGGGGCTGGAGGGTTTTTTATTTATGGTGTTCTATATGGGGTGGTTGTGATTGGCAATTTGTCTTTGTTTGTGTTGTGTTTTTTTTTGGGGTTATCTAAGGGGGTGGGAGGTTGTTTGTGGTTTTTTCTTGTATTTTTCTTAGTTTTACGGATGGTATTCGAGATTTGTTTGAAGCTGTTGTTTTTGTTAGTTGTTTTTTTTGCAGGTTTTTGGTGGTTGTTAAGGTTGGTTATTGTTTTCGTTGTAACTTGGGGGGGGTTGAAATCACAACACTTTGTTGGCTTTTTGTTTTGTTGGTATTATTGATTGTTGATTGTATTGTTTTTTTATCTTGGTTGTTTTTTGTTACCACCCATCATCCCACCACCTGTTATCGATTTATTAAGTTTCGTGTGATTTTTTTTGTTTTTTTGATTTTTTTAATACTGCTAGGCAAATCAGATCAGGACTGGTGTGAGGAGATATATGCTAGGCCAAAAATAGTTTAAAACTACTAGGTCAAGAATATAATTTGATTGGTTTATTTTTTAATATATTTTTAACTTTTTATAATTCTTTTTTTTTCGTGGTAGTTTAAAAAATATGGCAAATAATTATAGGTTTTTTTTATAAGTATGGAAGACGTATGTACTTTAATTTTTACATGGTGTTTTATAATTACGTACGCCTTATTTTTAAGGTGTTTTTATTTTGTGTATTTTTTACGCCTAATTAAGAAATTTTTTTATGTTGTTTTTTTATTTTTTAAAAGTTGTCGTGTGAGTAGGTTTAATGTTTATATTAAATAAAGTGCTAGAGTGTTAAAACCAATCTTGGTCCCGTCTTTTGGTGATTTCAAGGTGCATATCTCAAGATTTGTTATTAATTTTTTATTTTATATATATTTAAATATATTGAGAGAATAATGCTAGGCGCTCCGAAAAGCTGTTAATATTGCTAGGCCGATTTGTAAGTTGTTAAAAGTCTGTAATAGCGTTGTAGAATGTGTGTGCTAGGTGATGTTATGTTTCATGATAATTGCTGTTAGGTTACTACAGCAAAGTAAGTTTGTCTCTAAAGGCTCTCAGTAGTTGTCTCGCGGTTGTGTGTGGAGACTATCCAAGCGTCGGTGTCAAGCAAGTGTTTCGTGTGTCTATGGGTTTAAATTTTTAATTATAGTTTGTGAAAATAAAAATTAATGTATGAAATAATGTATGTGTGATGAAAAATCAAAGAAAAAGTTTAATCCATAATGGTTTGGATTTTGTGAAACAATACCCCCAACCCCCCCCCCCCCCCACACTGCCCCCTTTCTAATTGTTTCTGTGCAGATGTTAGTAGCTACAAAAATTAGTGTTAATAAATCTCAGGTTTTTTTTTTATGTTTTTATTTTGGAATCGTATAGTATGGCCGAGAGTGTTATTTTTATTCACATCAGATAATTACTTTTTTTTATTCGGTTATTGTATTTTAGAAATACCTTCGGCGTTGCTGAGTGTGGTCTGTTACGCCTATATTATTTATTTTTTTTGTTTGTCTTGAAGGGGTTATGGATGGGTGCATTTTTTATGTATTAAGGCTTTTATTAGGTCTAAGACTTTTGCAGAGGCAAAGGATCAAACCACTTTTTTAGTATTATATTTATTTTAATCTTTGTGTTTTTTTTAGTTTTCACGGGGGGGGGGGGGTGGTTGGATTAGTGTACTAGATTGATTAGTTATATATTTTGAGTTTTGATGGGATTGTTTTGGTGGGCGGTTTGTGTGGGGGGTGAGAGTGGGGGCGGCGGTGGGGGTTCCCTCTCTTACGATAAGGGGGGGGGGTGGTGTTGGTGGGGCCTAGGGGTGTGTGGGGTTTTGGGGGGTTGGGTGGGGGTGATGGGTTTGTCGTGGCGAGTATGGTTTTGCTTTGAGGGGTTTGGGGTTGTACGGAGTGGACTCATCTAGGCAGTTGTTGTGTGGACGTGCGGTGTGGATGTAATAATCTAAGATAGTTCACGGGTGGGGAGGGTCTATCTACTGCTTGGGCTCTCAGCAAGTTAATAGTGGCTGTTGGACGTATTAAATTGTTAATGTAACGTGAGCTGGTTATAAAATCTATTAATGGTGTTTAATGCGGTTTTGGTTAATATGACCTTCTACGTGGGAGGGCGTGGTTGGCTCTCGAAGTGTGTAGAGGGAGTGTTTGAATGTGATGCTATCGGCCCACTTATGCAGTTTAATTATGGCTAGGCTCAATAAATAGTTAAAACTACTAGGGTATATTTCGAAAGTTGATGTGGTATGCTGGGTTGGCTTTATTCACTAGCATTATGCTGTATAGTTCGCGGCCTTCTCAGAAGGTTGGGGTTCGTGAAAGTACATAACTCTGTTTGTTCATCAATCTCTCTTGATAGTAAACTGAATTTCTTGGTGAGCTTGTGGAAGTGCGTGTCACATATGGTGCGGCGGGATTTGATGTTGGTGCGGCTGGTTGTGGGGTGTGGCTGGTGCGCTCTTGGGGGGTAGTGGGGAGAGGTTGGGGGGGTGGCTTGTTGTTTTTGTTTTGCTTGAGGGTGTGTAATAGGGGGTGGGGGTTAGTGGGTTAGTTTTAATTTATTTTTATAACCTTTAGCCCATCATATAATATATTTATTTCTAATTTAGTAAATGTTAATATATTACAACAGAAATTACTTTAAACCTTCGTTATTTTTTTCTTTAATCATTAAATATTAATTTAATTAACACTAGAAGATGATACATAAATAACTTAAGTAAAAATTCAAATAAGCTAAAAATAAGCAAATCCTAAAAAAAATAAGCTAAAGAGACTCAAAGAACATGCTGCAATATATAGACTTGATTCTGACTTTTTGAACCAAATGACCACATTTTAGCTTATTTATGAGACTTGAAAAAGAGTAAGCCATTTTGACAACTTAAGAACCTAAAACAACACGCAACCTAAACTTACGTTTTTCGCTCTTAAATAATAGTTGAAGCAGTCTATAACCAAAAAAAAAAAACAAGGATAAAAGCTTAAAAAAATCTGCACACATGATATCTTTTAAAGTAAATGTTTTACGTATGACAGTGAAAGTGACTAGAACTTTTGTCTGTTGAGAGACAATTTAGAAGAGACAATTATAGCTATAGAAAATAAGCTACATTGTAAAAACAGATTAAGAGAAATGTTGACTTAAGCTATCCTAATCATAAAAAGCAAAAACTATCATCTAAATAAAACAATAAGCTCATGTAAGCAGTTATTCCAACCACCTATTTAGGTCATGAAAAATTCATTTTAAGCTAACATAAATCTTTTAAATCCTCAAATGATGAAAACAAATTAAGCACTATGGTTAATAAGACTAAATAAGCAAAAATTATAAACTAATAAACCCTAGAATTGAAGCTATTCTAATCAGTCATAAAGTACTAATACTATGAAAGAAGAAGAATTATCTAATTAAGAAAGAGATTTTTGCAAAATTTTAAGCTAAAGACATATTAAGCTACCCTAAAACAGATTAAGCATAAAATGAGAAGCAATAAGCACAAAAACAGTAAAATAAGCATAAATATACTTCACGCTATAAAATGAGAAAAGTAAAAGTACCCCATTCCCTTGCTACAATGAAGTTCAGGAATTTAGATGATGATGCTTGCAATATGAGTCTTAAGTATAATGCAAGCGTGCTCAGGCTTGTCGTAAAGTGATTAAAGCTGTGGTGTGTAAGAGAGATATGAGTAAGCCCATCTCTTTTTTGCTTTATCTTCTCTTAATTAAGCTAAGGAAATATGAGGAAGAAAAATGATTATTAATAAGCTTAGTTAAGCTTTTAAGGGCTTAACTGAGTGATAACAAGCTTAAGTAATATATAAGAGCTTATGGGAGCTTATTAAGAGCTTATGATCATATTTAGCAAAATTCTCATAAAAATAAAAACATAATTTTAAAGTAAAATGCAATTTTTAGTTAATGTGAAGGATGAAACTGGAGATTACATGGCTTTTTAAAGGAAAATTACATTAACAAAAGATAAATTAAGCTAGAAATAAGCTATTCTACTATACTCTAAATTATCCTACTCCTAGATACTCGATTACTGTGTGATGGGCTTCCTATTTATGCCTTGAGAACATACCTTCTAGGTTCTTGTAGACGCTCCTCTTCCATCATCAGCACTTGATTTAATTCCAATGCCGCATCAGATGTTTATCCCTTGATACGTACACGTTGTGTAAAATCAACAATCAGAAAGGTTTGTAGCTTCACCAACGTGTCAAATATTTGTCAGACGTGTCAGGCGTCTTTCTAGAAGTATTTGAACGTGTGTGATTTACCCTGGTCTAAGGTGAGGTGAAAACAAGAGGGAAAAATTGGGAAGATGTACAGTAATTCTAATTTTGACTTTGAATTGGGGGTTTGACTTAGGCGGGTTAATATATTTGGGCCAGATTTTATTATTAGACTTGATTTTGGGTCGAATGTGTTTATAAAAGAAGTATTTGGACTTTGAATGGGTTTTTTGGTTTATATAATTTAAGGTTTGGGAGATGACCGGCCTATTAAGCGGGCCTGGGTTGGTCCGTAGAGTATGGGTACGCCTTTGGCCTCGGGTTTTTCGTCCTTTTTCCATTTTTGTGCTCGAATTTGTCTGTTTTTGTCCTTAATTTGTCCTTTTCTTAATATCCAGGTAAAATGAATGGACACATACAAAAACACAAATCTAGCATATACATTGTATTTTTCATACGTTTTTTGTTATTTGGGCTTGTTTTTCATGGTAAAATGTATGTGTAAAATAGCACATACCATTAGGCCACCAATAGAGTTTCTTTATATCCTGTTACATCTTGTCAGAACCTGGGTGGATGGAATATTTTGATTTATGGGACTCATGCATGATCAAGTCCCTTAAATTACCAAAGAGTGGTAACCAACTTCGGTTCTTGATACATCAGGTTCCATCAAGACGTACTTCAAATGCTTTGTCCTTTCCTCGTAGGTTCTCAGCTTTGATGTTACTCTTCGTTTGTTTGCTCAAGAAGTGTTTGGGCTTTTGAGGATTTGTGATTGGTAACTTTAGGTGCAGGGTCATGACTAATGCGGCTCTTACTCGGTTTAGTGGTTTCGATTTGTTCCTTATGGTTAAGGCATTCTACTATAACATTGGCTTTTCCAGGATGGTAACGGAATCTCACAATCATAATTTGGCTTCGGAAAAATACCGATCAGTTCGTTACACAACGAACGACGGCAACAGCCCCTTCTGTACCCATTGTCAATTAGTAAGCAGTTGGAGATTCATAAACTCTTTGGTAGGGTCTTTTTCTTGCTACATTGGAGTTCCACTATGTCTGGTGATTCCCTATTGGTATTATCGTATTTGCTATGGTAGTCAGTCTTGTGCTTCCAGAGCTGCTAGCAACACTATCAAGCAAACGAGTTTCTGAATGACGTCCTGAGTAGTAATGGTGGTTGCTGCAGAGTTGATGGTCTCTTGGGAGCCATTCTATTAACATTTACAAGAAAACATAAAAATAAGAATCCATCATTTATTGATTTAGTCAGTGTATTCTCATATAGTCATTGTGTCGCTAAATTTTGTTGTACATTGAATAGTGTGTAGAGGTAAATCATTTGACATAGATACTTATCTGATACAATGTTCTAACAAAGAAATACACAATCCTTTGATATTACGTTGCAGCGTTTAATTTTAACATATCACTATAACGGAAAGTTTTGGATCTAAGACTTCCAAGATGGACATTCTATCATAGCATTTCTGTCGCTTATTAGGTTTCTAGGGGATTGGTTCACTTTCAAGTGGTCGCGGTATTATCCTTATACGAGTTTTCTAATCCATAAAGATAGCTTATCAAGGGATAGTCTGGTTGGTGGTGTAGTGGACCATAACGGTGGATGAAGATTCCAATGATACGAAGATGGAGATATGAACATTGGGTGTATCCATATGGGAGGCTCAGGTGTCTCTAGGTGGGTGTAGGTGGAATCAATAACTGCTCAATGTCTCTAATTATTAATCATTATCCATGATACATGGGTACAAAGGTTCGAGGGAAAAAAACCGATGGTAAGAGAACATAGGTAATCCTCGGAATAAAATAAAGATACGAGTCATCACAATACAGGATATAGGATAGACAACCACGACATACATAAATCTGTATCATGAAACAGCAAGGTATAACAGAATCACAACTGTATTATGTCATAAATAACTTGTCAACATATTTTACATAACCAAAAGTTGACAAGTATCGATATTTAGTGTCCTATCAACATTCGTCTTTAGTGGGTTATGATTTCTAAACAAAAGATGGTTGTAAATGGTCAAGGATCTAGTATTGTAGTCTGGTATGGTCTCCTGTTGGTTCTTGAGTTATGATTCAGGTTCCAAAAAGATACTCTTCATATCTGATCGGTGGCGAACCTGGATATCCTCGATGAGCATTTCCAGAGTAGCAATCCTGACGCGAGCAAGAACAATCTTGTCGTCATACCCCATTTGCTTTCTCTGAAATCCAGCAATCTGGGTACGGGATTCTTAAAGTTCAGTTTCTAGTAGGTCAAAATCTCGATGTATGATTAGTCGACCATTACCAAGACCTTCTATATTATCTTCCATTTTCTCAATGCACTCAAGAGGGAGCTCATCTAAGTGATTTAGAATAGCATCGATCTGTTCCATATGGCGCGTCCCAGATGCGTCACATTAGAACTCTCTCCAATCTCAAATACATGAGGTGGGGCAGAAGAATCAGTAGAGGAGGATGATAGGAAACGGGCTCGTTTCCGAGGTGGCATAATCTCCTCGAGAAGAAAGAAATCTTGGGGATCAAATAGTGGTGATGGTGGTAACACTGAAGATGAAGGCAAACGGGGCTGTTAGAGATAATGGAGCTTGTGGTTGGGGAATTGGTGATTCATTACTAGTAAGCAATGATATGCTTACATGACCTTCATATAAGGAGCATCGTGGAAAGGTTGAGTAGTGGTTAGTGAGGTTGAACGAGCCTTAGATGAATCATTTTGAAGGGTCAGAAGAGGGTGTTTCCTGGAGAGGCTAGGGAATCGTCCGGGCTTAAAGCAGGGATTAATCGGAGTGTTTGTAGAGGAATATAAAACATCTCCTAACATCGGAATCAGATAAGGATTAATAGGGTGGGTGGATTGTAGACATAATTCTTGTATACGCAACCAGTGGGAAGAATAAAACATGTAAAACACGTAAACATATAAGGCAATTAAAAATTAAACAGGAAAAACAATAACGGGTATTTAATAAAATGCGACATTTAAACAAGTACAACAAATTTAAGCCCTACAAATGCAAATTTAATTTTTATAAATCCTAATTGACAAAAGAAAATTTTCAAAAAAAGAATAATATTTTTTTGAATTTTATTTTATTTAATATGAATTAAAAATGATTTTACTCTAGAAAATTGATTAAAAATACTAAACTAATTCTAAAAATTCTAGAAAAATCATGAAAAGTACTTAAGACAGTTAAGAATCTAATAAAAATGCTAACTCGAAAAACAGCTTAAGGGATAAGCAGATAATAAGCTTAATAGCTCGAATAAGCTAAATCCTAAAATGACCTTAAGTACAATTTACAATGGAATGCTAACAGAAAAGACCCAAGGGCACGTTTGGTTGAGAGTGGTGTGTTAAATATGCTTGTGTGTGGAGGGGGAGGTCACAGGTTCGAAACCTGTGGCCTACCCTTTTTACTAAACATTATTTTTTTAATTTTCTTCACAAACAGCTAAAGCACACAAGTAAATAAGCTACTTTTGTGAAAATAACTTTTCTAAAACTTATTTAATAAGCCCTAAACAAGCTGCAAAATTGACAGAAAGCTTTAAATTTGGACAAATGAACTAAGTCTTTAAGCAACTAGACAAAGACACTATAAGCAAATTAAATAAGCTTAAACAGATTATCATTACCACTCAATAAGCACGGGAAAACAAGAAATAAGAAACATTAATAAGCTAATAAGCTGCATAGACTAGAAATTCAGCATGCAAATAGGACATGACAGGTGACTAACTTGATTTGGCACTTAAGCTAAATTGAGAACAAATAAGAACTAAAAATAGGCTAAAAGCTTAAAACAGATTAAGGACTAAACTTAAGTAATTCAAATAAGCTAAAAATAAGCAAATCCTAAAAAAATAAGCTAAAGAGACTCAAAGAACAGGCTGCAATATATAGACTTGATTCTGACTTTTTGAACCAAATGACCACATTTCAGCTTATTTATGAGACTTGAAAAGCCATTTTGACAACTTAAGACCTAAAAACAAATGCAACCTAAACTACAATAAGCTCAAATAAACTGAAAACAACAAAAAAACAACAAGGATAAAAGCTTAAAAAATCTGCACACATTGACTTTTAAAACAGATTACAACAAAAACTAACTTTTCTTTTAGACAATTTAAGAGACAATAAGCTAAGAAAATAAGCTACATTGTAAAAACAGATTAAGAGAAATGTTGACTTAAGCTATCCTAATCATAAAAAGCAAAAACTATCATCTAAATAAACCAATAAGCTCATGTAAGCAGTTATTCCAACCACCTATTTAGGTCATGAAAAATTCATTTTAAGCTAACATAAATCTTTTAAATCCTCAAATGATGAAAACAAATTAAGCACTATGGTTAATAAGACTAAATAAGCAAAAATTATAAACTAATAAACCCTAGAAATAAGCTAACACCTACAGCAGTACTAACTGCTTATGACAGCAGTACTAACTACTATGAAAGAAGCATTAACTAATTAAGAAAGAGATTTTTGCAAAATTTTAAGCTAAAGACATATTAAGCTACCCTAAAACAGATTAAGCATAAAATGAGAAGCAATAAGCACAAAAACAGTAAAATAAGCAATAAAATACTTCAAGCTATAAAATGAAGAAAAGTAAAAGTACCTCAATCCCTTGCTCAAAACAGGGATTTAAATGCTCAAATGAGCTTAAGTCTACAAGCTCCAGCTTATCAAATGATAAGCTGGTGGTGTCCATAAGCCCATCCTTTTTTGGCTTATCTTCCTTAATTAAGCTAAGGAAATTTGAGGAGAAAATGATTAATCTAATAAGCTTAGTTAAGCTTTTAAGGGCTTAACTGAGTGATAACAAGCTTAAGTAATATATAAGAGCTTATGGGAGCTTATTAAGAGCTTATGATCATATTTAGCAAAATTCTCATAAAAATAAAAACACAATTTTAAAGTAAAATGCAATTTTATTAATAAGAAAAGGATTACATGGCTTTTTAAAGGAAAATTACATTAAGAAAAGACAAATAAGCTGGAAATAAGCTATTCTACTCTACTCTAAATTATCCTACTCCTAGATGCCGATTACTGTGTGATGGGCTTCCTATTTATAGCCTTGAGCAGAACCTTCTAGGTCTTGAGACGCTCCTCTCTTCCATCAATCCAAGCCCTTGATTTAATTCCAATCATCAATCAACCCTTGGATCACGTACACGTTAAATCAACCAATCAAAGCGTGTGGGATCGCCAACGTGTCAAATATTTGTCAGACGTGTCAGGCGTCCTTCTAGAAGTATTTGAACGTGTGTGATTTACCCTGGTCTAAGGTGAGGTGAAAACAAGAGGGAAAAATTGGGAAGATGTACAGTAATTCTAATTTTGACTTTGAATTGGGGGTTTGACTTAGGCGGGTTAAATATTTGGGCCTATTTATCATATTAGACTTGATTTTGGCTCGAATGTGTTTATAAAAGAAGGATTTGGACTTTTGAATGGGTTTAGGTTTATAAGTTTAAGGTTTGGGCTGACCCGGCCTATTAAGCGGGCCTGGGTTGGTCCGTAGAGTATGGGTACGCCTTTGGCCTCGGGTTTTTCGTCCTTTTTCCATTTTTGTGCTCGAATTTGTCTGTTTTTGTCCTTAATTTGTCCTTTTCTTAATATCCGGTACCTGCACATACACAAACACAAAAACAAGCATATACATTGTATTTTTCATACGTTTTTGGTTATTTGGGCTCGTTTTTCATGGTAAAATGTATGTGTAAAATAGCACATACCATTAGGCTACCAATAGAGTTTCTTTAGATCCTGATACATCTTGTCAGAACCTGGGTGGATGGAATATTTCGATTTATGGGACTCATGCATGATCAAGTCCCTCAAATTACCAAAGAGTGGTAACCAGCTTCGGTTCTTGATACATCGGGTTCCATCAGGACGTACTTCAAATGCTTTGTCCATTCCTTGTAGGTTCTCAGCTTCGATGTTCTCTTCTTTGATCGCCTCGGTTTGGGCTTCGAGGATTTGTGATGGTAATTTTGGGTGCAGGGTCATGACTAATGCTCTAACTCGGAGTGGTTTGATTTGTTCCTTCTGGCTTAAGGCATCTGCTACAACATTTGCTTTTCCAGGATGGTAACGAATCTCACAATCATAATTTGCTACGGGAAAATACCGATTCAGTTCGTTCACACCAACGAACGAGGCCAACAGCCCCTTCTGTACCATTGAAATAGAAGGGTTGGCAGCTCATAAACTCTTTGTAGGTACTTTTTCTTGCTACAGGAGTTCCACTCTGTCTGGTGTTCCTATTGGTATTATCAGTATTTGCTATGGTAGCAGCTTGTGCTTCCAGAGCTGCAGCAACACTATCAGCAACTAGTTTCTTGATGACGTCCTGAGTAATGGGTGGTGCTGCAGATGTTGATGTTCTCTTGGGAGCCATTCTATTAACATTTACAAGACAACATAAAATAAGAATCCATACAATGATATAGTCATATCATAAGTCATTGTCAAATTTTCATACATAGTGATATTGAAATCATTTGACATAGATACTTATCTGATACAAGTTCTAACAAAGAAATACACATCCTTTGATATTACGTTGCAGAATATAACGGAAAGTTTTGGAATCTAAGACTTCCAGAGATGGACATTCTAACAAGCATCTGTCTTATTAGGTTTCTCGGGGATTGGTTCACTTTTCAGTGGTCGCGGTATTATCCATAACGAGTTATCTAACTCCATAAAGATAGACTTATCAAAGGGATAGTCTGGTGGTGGTGTAGTTGACATAACCGGTGATGAAGATCCAACTGATGAAGATGGAGATAATGAAATGGGTGATCCAACAGGAGGCTCAGTGTCTCTAGGTGGTGTAGGTGGAATCATATGCTCAATGTCTTAATTATTAATCATATCCATGATACCTGGGTACAAAGGTTCGAGAAACTGCAATGGTAAAGAACCATGTAATCCCGGATACATAAAAGATTACAGTCATCTCAATACAGGAAATAGGATAGACAACCACGACAATAACATAAATCTGTATCATGAAACACAAGGTATAACAGAAATCACACTGTAATATGTCATAAATTAACTTGTCAACAATATTTACATAACCAAAAGTTGACAAGTATTCGAATTTTTATGCCACACAATCCCGTGGTTTAGATTCTAAACAAAAGAATGTAAAATGAACAAGGATAAGCAGTAGTCCTGGTGGTCCTCCCTTGTGGTTCTTGAGCTTATGGATCATGTCCAAAAGACTCATCATATCTGATCGGTGGCGAACCTGGATATCCTCGATGAGCATTTCCAGAGTAGCGATCCTGACGCGAGCAAGAACAATCTTGTCGTCATACCCCATTTGCTTTCTCTGAAATCCAGCAATCTGGGTACGGGATTCTTAAAGTTCAGTTTCTAGTAGGTCAAAATCTCGATGTATGATTAGTCGACCATTACCAAGACCTTCTATATTATCTTCCATTTTCTCAATGCACTCAAGAGGGAGCTCCAACTAAGTGATATAGAATAGCATCGATCTATGTCCATATAGGCGCTCCAGATGCGTCACATTAGAACATCTCATCCAATCTAAAAATACATGAGGTGGGGCAGAAGAATCAGTAGAGGAGGATGATAGGAAACGGAACTATAGAACATGTCAAACACTTGCCGACATATTCAGCGATGATTGCCTTCATGTTAGGCCACCAATAGAGTTTCTTTAGATCCTGATACATTTTGTCAGAACCTGGGTGAATGGAATACTTCGATTTATGGGATTCATGCATGATCAAGTCTCTTAAATTACCAAAGAGTGGTAACCAACTTCGATTCTTGATACATCGGGTTCCATCAGGACGTACTTCAAATGCTTTGTCCATTCCTCGTAGGTTCTCAGCTTTGATGTTTTCTTCTTTGATTGCCTCAGTTTGGGCTTCGAGGATTTGTGATGGTAATTTTGGGTGAAGAGTCATGACTAATGATCTAACTCGGAGTGGTTTGATTCGTTCCTTCCGGCTTAAGGCATCTGCTACAACATTTGCCTTTCCAGGATGGTAGCGAATCTCACAATCGTAATCTGCGAGCAATTCTAACCAACGACGTTGTCTCATGTTCAACTCTTTCTGATCAAGGATATGCTGAAGACTTTTATGATCAGTGAACACAGTACACTTTGTGCCATACAGATAGTGTCTCCAAATTTTAAGAGCGAACACAACTGCTCCTAATTCGAGGTCGTGTGTGGTATAATTCTCTTCATTAGGCTTAAGTTGTCGGGATGCATATGCAATAACTTTTTCTCTTTGCATTAACACTGCTCCCAGGCCTTGATGGGATGCATCACAGTAAACAACAAAATCGTCGTTCCTTTCTGGTAATGCTAAGATTAGAGCTTCACAAAGTTTCTGTTTTAGCAGTTGGAAGGTTAACTCTTGGTTTTCTCCCCAGGTATACTTCTTTTTTTTCTGGGTTATTTCAGTCAAAGGATTTGCAATCTTCGAAAAACCCTCGATGAATCTCTGATAGTAGCCGGCGAGTCCTAAGAATTGGCGTATCTCTGTGGGTGTGGTAGGAGATTCCCAATCCTTGACTGCTTCAATCTTGGCGGGGTCAACGTGAATTCCTTGGTTATCAATTACGTGTCCAAGCAACTGCATGATACTGATCCAGAAATCACATTTGGAGAACTTGGCATATAATTTCTCCTTTTTGAGTAATTCCAGGATTATTCTTAGGTGATTTTCATGTTCTTCTTTGTTACGGGAGTAGATGAGAATATCATCGATGAATACTATCACAAATTTATCCAAGTATGGTTTGCACACACGGTTCATGAGGTCCATGAACACAGCAGGTGCGTTGGTTAAACCAAATGGCATTACTTGGAATTCATAGTGTCCGTATCGCGTTCTGAAAGCAGTCTTAGGAATATCTTCATCCCTGACTCTCAGTTGGTGATAGCCTGATCTTAAGTCAATCTTTGAGTAAGTACTTGAACCTTGAAGCTGGTCGAATAAATCATCGATCCTGGGTAATGGGTAACGATTCTTTACGGTGAGTTTATTCAGCTCCTGGTAATCGATACACATTCTGAAAGATCCGTCTTTCTTTTTAACAAATAAGACAGGAGCTCCCCAAGGCGAAGTACTTGGTCGGATAAAACCTCGGTCTGCTAACTCTTGTAGTTGGTCAGATAGTTCCTGCATTTCTGAAGGAGCTAATCTGTAAGGTGCTCGGGCTACTGGTGCCGCTCCTGGCATTAAATCGATTTGAAACTCTACTTGGCGAATCGGAGGAAGGCCGGGTAGGTCTTCAGGAAAAACTTCCAGAAATTCTCTAACTACTGGTATATCTTCCAATCGTCTCTCGTCTGACTTCTTCTCCATTACTTGGGCTACGAAAATTTGACATCCCCTGGATATATACTTTTTGGTTTTTATACAGGATATGAGGTTTAGTCGAGTTTTACTTCGATCACCTCGGATGATTAAAGTTTCACCGTCGATGGGGATGTGGACGACTTTCTCGTCACAGAGGATTTTGGCATGATACTTGGATAACCAATCCATACCAATAACATGGTCAAAACTACCGAGTTTAATCGGCATAAGGTCAATTTCGAAAGGTTGGTTTAACAAAATCAGAGTGCAACCCTGGATAACGGTATTAGTGCCTACTAGGTTTCCATCGGCCATTTTAATGTCGTAGGTAGTATCTAGTGTAATTGTTAGGATATTAAGTATAGAAGCAAGAGATATGGATATAAAACTTTTATAGGCTCCTGAATCAAATAATACTCTAGCTAGATTTTGGTTTAGGAAGAACGTACTCATGACTATGTTCGGGTCTTGGTAAGCGTTCTTGTCTCTGAGCAAGTATGCTCTTCCATGGGCACTGTTGATCCCAATTTAAGATCTATTCCTTAGCTTGTAAAGGTTAAGTCACTTTGGATAAATCTAAAACAACTTTAGTAGAAACTTTGTGAATACTAAAGAGTATGCAGAATCTACTCTTTAATACTTAGAAGAATGTTAATGAAACTGTAAAGTGTATGAACAATGGTATAAATGAAAAACTCCAATATTATTATCAAATAATATGAGTACTCTGTGTAGTACTAGGGTTTACAACCTTGAAGCTATCTATCCAAAACTCTATGAATGTGTATATAACACCAACTAACTAGGGTCTCCTTTTATACACCAAGGAGAGTCCCCCTTTACTAGATAAACTACAAATCTTCTAAATATTTTATCTTATTATGAATCTTTCTATTAATATTAAGATATACAAAACTATACTAATATAAATCATATCACAGTCTTTAATCTCTCCAGTAGTCTTAAGTCTTCTTGTTGCAGTTTTAACTCCTTCGCACGTACACCTAAGTGTTAAGTTAGTAATTGCTAGTATCTAACTTTCTTTAGCAGTTCCTATCTTCAAAATCTATGAAGTTAACTAACTAAGCTTGGGCGTATTACTCTTCCTTGGCTTGGTACTAAGATAAGTTTAATTCCCAACAATCCTCCCCTAAACTTGTGATTTACCTCAAAATCAACAAGTTTCTCTGAATTAAACCATGAGAGGATGCTTCCAAACACTTTATTGTCTTGGTCTGTTTGCCTGTATGAAGATTTTCCTTAAAAGCTCATTTGCCATCTCTGAATGTTGTTCTACTAACAGCTTGTTAACCAACATCAAAGTCTGAACTTCTTTTGACAATGGATATTCTTTCTCTACCAACATGAAAATATCTATTCCTCTCTGTAGACACATGATGAACCCCACATGTATCATATAATCTCCATTTCAATGGATCATGCATATATCTCTGAAGTTTCCATAGTGTATCATTAGTGTTAGGTTCAAACAACCTCTTTAATTCAACCCATAATGTTCTTTCTTTGTCATCAGTAGGTTCTGTTGAACTGAATCTTTCTTTAACCAAGTTCCATAGCATCACCAAGTCATCCCTGTTAAATACTTTCAACATATCCTCAAAGAATTGATAAGCTTTTGTATGGTTTCCAACTCTGATAATTCTTCAATACCTTCTTGTGTCTTCAGAGTAAACCTCCCAGTCTATGATTAGATATATAACCTGTAAGGCTTCAACATAAACTTCTTCCACTGGAACTACCATCATCATCGGTTGTAAATCCTCTTGTGGCAATTCTTTTTCTTATTCATCTGGCTGTTCTTGAACTGACTCTAAAGCTTCATTATTCTTTTGCTTCTTAGAACCTTTATGATCAAGTCCTACTTCTGCACCCTTTTTAGAACTTTTAACTTCTGCAGAATCAGTAATTATTGCTTGTGAACTTCCAGCTGCTAATTCTGATGCTCTTCCTCTATCTTCAGTCTCCATGGGTACAAAAGTGTTGACATTCTTCATTGTAGTTTCAAATAACTCCTTGAGCTCATCAAAAGAATATCTTTTCAATTGCTGCAGTGTATGACTTCCCATGTGCTTGATGTAATTCATCATATAATTCCTCTGTTGAGCCTGTGTCATGGGCTTGTTCCTCTTTGCTTCAGCTTTCCGTGATTAATAAGATCTACAAGCGTCTTTGCTTGATCAACTTTACTGTACTTGTTTCTTTCCTCTGCTTGTAGTCTTTGAGTTAGCTCTTCATCAGCTTCAACTCTTGCTCTGATGTTTTCCCATTCTTCCTCAGTAAAAGATTGAGCTGCTGCATGAACTCTAGCCATCCTTTGTATTTCTTCTTCATTCAGTTCCTCTTGTAGTCGTTCTTGCTGTAATTTTGTTCTCTTGGACTATTCTTCTTCAGATTCCCCCATTATACTTTTACCTTTATCTTTGATTACAACTGACGAGGGAATACTGATGTTAACTTCTTGAACCATACCGGCAGTACTAACTAGCATTGATGCACCAGCAGTACTAACTGATTCTTTAGTAGTACTAAACAATCTACTAGCAGTACTAACTCCACCACTGCCAGTACTAACTGCCCTTCTTTTTCTAGTATAAGTGTGAACATTTTTAGCTGCATCTGCAAGTACCTTAGCTGCACAAAGACTCCCAACTGATCTTCAAGTTGATTTTCATGACTATGTGCCTCCTCTTGAGCAGTAACCTGTGTAGGAGTAACTAAAGTAACTCTTTCATCTTGATTAATTTCTTCTATCATACTCCTCCCCTGTTTGGAAGGATCATCTTCTTCATCATCAGAAACAACAATTTTTGCTCTCCTTCTAGCTTGGCTTGTCTTGAAAGTCTTCTCTAATTTTTTCACCTTCATGATAAGCTTGGTATAAGCAGCACCATAGACTTTCTTAGTTTGTTTTAAATCTGCCTCCAAGCTTTCCACTTTGCTGAACAATTTAGTACATAAAACTGTCAATTCTTGAAGTGACATACTGCC
The DNA here is from genome assembly GCA_026074375.1 of Tanacetum coccineum. Lineage (NCBI taxonomy): Eukaryota > Viridiplantae > Streptophyta > Magnoliopsida > Asterales > Asteraceae > Tanacetum > Tanacetum coccineum. The sequence goes on from BQNB010053582.1 coordinate 39,384, forward strand.
CTCATCACTTCCAAGTGTGTTAACTCTTGAGAGAGGTGAATCATAGGGCGGTGTAGGTACCCTCTCAGACCTAGTTTGAGCAATGGAACCCTTCATGTCTTCTTGGCACCTGAGACTACCACCTGCACCAATTCCTTGAGGAAGAGGCACATTAGGTATTGCCGTGGATTGGGTCTTAGTTATGTTACCACTGGCCTGCTCTGCATCTAATCTAGCAGCAGTAGTGGTAGCCCTTTCCACTCTGTCATCTCACTCGTCATAGATAGCCTCATCTGCTACATTTTGTATAGGCTCACTAGTCTGAGGTAACTCAGTGTCCTTGTTTAAGGCTTGCCTAGGTGTTTGAGTCTTTTGAGGTGATGATGATACAACATTTGGGATTGGTTCTTCATAAGTAGGTTGAGCATTAGAAGGTGGTGGTTGGGGTTCAGAGGGATGTCCTGAACCTTCACCCTCTTCTGCTTGAATTGCCAACATACATGGTGTTGGGAATTATACTTTGAGTTGATTATGACAAAACATATTAAAGATGGAGGACCTACAAGACAAAGCTGGAATAA
>BQNB010053583.1:1642-24107 GCA_026074375.1 Tanacetum coccineum
TCTTTGGCGTCAGTAAAGTGGTTGATGAGTGTGTAGATGTCTTTTGGTATACCTTGAAGTAAGATATTCGTAGCACGAATGTCAGCTTTATACCTTTCCTTTTCTTCAGCAGAAAGGTCTGTAAAGACTCTAGCACGTTCTGGACCTAGTTGAAGTGCACCCTCAGTTTCTTCAGCATCTTCAGCAGGAGTTTGTATGAACGTTCCCATTTGAAATGGACCTTCAGTAATCGATTTCATAATGTTCTCTCCATTATCTTTTCCCAGACAATACAGACGAATCCGTTGTTGCCATGATTCAAAGTCTGTTCTATCAAGCATTGGTGGGCGTGTATCGAAACCGGCATACTGGATATCTTGTGACATATTAGACATCTTGATTTACCGATTGCGGGATTTTACAAGTCTACGATTTAAACCGATAAATAATTTAACGGGATTTTACAAAATCACTAGAAAACCATAAATGAATGATTATTTGATGTTAATGTTCGTTTGTTGTGGTTTGATTATCTTTGAAGTACTTGGTTGTGGTATTTGGTTTGTTGATTTGTTTGAAATTTGGCGCAGTTGGATTATATAAAAAAATAAAATTTTCCCTATTACCAAAATCTAAATTTGGTGTAAAAATAAGCTAAAAAAGGCTAAAGAAAAAATTATATTTTACTTAATTTTTCCCGCCAAAAAGTGTCGCTAAAAAGATGTCGACCGGAATTTTTTTTACCCTATTACCAAAATTTGAATTTGATGTAAAAATAAGTTAAAATGGCTATATAAAAAAAATTACAAATTACTTAATTTTTCCGCCAAAAAGTGTCGCTAAATAGGGTGTCGTCTGGATTTAATCAAACCGCTGCCACCTCAATCAAGCAAACCGTCGCTTAACTTAGTAACTCGCCGGCTTTAAAATAATAAAACCGCTGGCTATTGTTTTTGAACAAACCACCGGCAATAAAATATTAAGCAAACCTCTGCTTAATTCTTTCCACTCAAACCGCCGTGTCTAGCAACTCGCCGTCTAATTTAAAAAGTAACTCGCCGTGTAAATCTACTCGCTGCCTATAATCTTAGCAACTCGCTGTGGTGTTTTAGCAACTCCGGCGCGTATTAATTATTTTCAAAAACAAATCATGATCAAAATCAAATAACAAAAAAGCCACCCCATATCAAAACCAAGAGAAAGTCCCCACCAACCACATAGCCAGAAACGCCCAAGTAGAGGATAACCTCTAACAAATCAAAACGCCGATAAAAAACTCATCTTCCGATCACACACTACTAACAAGCCAAACACAAAAGCCAATTCAAGACCTGAGAACCGGAAAAGCCCCAAAACAAAAGCCTTGACCCACAAACGCATAGCGAACATACGTCCCCCACCACAGTCTTCACGTAGCACAATACCAAAAAAAACCGAATAGCCCACGACTAAATACGTTCCTCACCGCACATCGCCTCCACCCCTTCCCAACAACATGCGCCACCTATAGTCTGATCAGAATTACGTTCCACCAACAAAAGCCAAAAAAAAAGCCCCAAACACTGAATTAACTTAGAAGTAGCCACACCCCACGGAATACACTCGCCCCAAAACCGTGACTCAAGAAACAAACCCGTCGCAAACAAGCAACTCGACACCAAATTTAAAACAAACCGCCGCGAATTTAATTATTAAAATTAAGCAACACGCCTTTGACTTTTGGCAACTATCGCTTTGACTTTTTCCTAAAATTTTGGAACTTGTCCTTCACCTTTTGTCAACCGCCGCTAAAAATGAATTTAAACCAACATCTCCACGAAGAAAACCATGGAACTAATGTAAGCCAAAATCAAGCCATATTATCTTTTAACCACGAAACTAGTTACAACAAACAATATTAAGTGACTATATGACGAATTAAACACACCTTAACTCAGTATTTCTTTGAGAATCTCCAATAAGGAAGCAACCCTCCACGAAGACACTAAGCTTTAAAAGCTTATAATTCGAACGTAGTCGCATGTAATTAGTCCACGCGAATTTGTAACACACTAACCTTTTGATGTGTAGAACAAGTAGAGAGCAAGATTAACAAACAATAAGCCCAAAATCAAAAGTGAGCCGTGGTTTTTTTCTTCAAAATGAGCCACGAAATTTGATATATAACCACACAAATCAAACACGAATCCACCAGGCTCTGATACCAATTGTAGGATCGTTTAAATCATAACACTGTGTAGAGAAGATTCGAGGTGCTTTAGCTAGTTTTAGTGAAAGAAACATAAGAGCGAAGATTCTAGTCAAGAGAGAGTATGTATGTGTTTTGAAGTGTAAAAGATTAGACTAGCTTGCCTCTTCCAAAGTTAGAAGAGGCTTAAATATTTCTACAATAACCGGTATAGTACCCCAATAACACCTAAAAATCATATCTTAACTATTAAACTACGACTATAATAAACACAGTAAAATACATCGGTGACCGATTCTTTTTCTAATATCAAACATGTTCAAGACCTTAAGCTTTAAAATGGTAACTCAGAAAAGAAATAACTAGACCAAATCAATTTAATGATAGTAGTCCACTCACTTAAGAAATAAAAAGTTCTCAAAAAACTTGTCGGAGATAAATCCGGGTTAGGAATTTTAATTCTACCAAAAGGGACACCTAGCGAAACCAACCAATGTAAAGTTTTGTAGAAATCCAAAGAAGTTGAGTCCGAAAGAAAGAAAAAAATTGATAGAGATCAAACCCAAACTCAAAACGCAAAAATGTAATACTTTAAACACTACAAAAATTTCCCTAATGCAAGTGTGATTGAGTAAAACGTTTTTACAAACCCTCCATAAAACCCAGAGTCATTTACTTAAACCCACAATGATGTCTAGAACACCCCCTACGAGAAGAAAGGAAAAACTTCCATCCTTGTTCCCAAAACACCTCAACCTAGGAGAGACAAGGTAGACCCAATAATCTAACACAACTCACAAAATTGGAAATCATCCACACCTAACCAAGACTTTACCAATGTGAAAGATGTCACCGTGCATAGGTTCTGAATCAAGTGCAAAACATGTTCGGAAACATAATTCCGCTCACCAAGAAACAAATGGAGGGAAAACAAATGGCTAAATAGATCCAATCTCGAGGTTAATCATCTACGTGTGCATCATTTGGCTATCGTCAAACAAATTGAAGAACTCCATATAGGATATTCCATAAATCCACAACCTAAAAGCTGCTACCTAAAAGATTATTAAAGTGATTTCTACTTTAAGTGCTAAGGTACGTCTCACTCTCTAATATGATGTATTATAGATTGCGTATGATAATACATCTAGTATTTAGGTGATAATTTAGGAATTATGGTAGTCACTAGAAGTATGTCCATTTCTCTTGCTTTTCTAGTCTCAAAAGATTTGTTCCCCCTTAATTTTAAAGGGACCGGCTTTGTAAAAAGGGTGGCCCCCTTAAATAATTAAGGGGACCGCCCTATCCAAAAATCCAAACAGCCTCATGCTGTCGAATTTTATACCAAACACATCACTCTCTCTTTTCTCGCTCACTTCCAAATGATCTATTCTTTCGTCAAGGAAAAGTTAGATTCAAATCTAATACTCCTCAAAGTAGGTTTGACAACTTAAATATTTCATCCGAAATATTCAAGTATCTTTAACATACAATCGCAAACGTTAAAGGTCATATCCGAAAATTCATATTCAAGCCTTTTAACAACATATGTTAAAACGCTTTTCCAAAAGCTAAAAGCTAACATCAACCGTCGTGTGACAAAGATCTTACAAGTTTCTACATAAGTGATTCGTAGCTTCTCTTATATACACATCCTAAGACTAAGTACTTTCACTTCCGTTAGTCTTTTCATCCCCTTAGGAATGTCACGATGTTTTATCACCATGAGGATCAAACTTGCCCATCGATCTTAGGATAGAAAACTAATCAAAATCTACCAAAAAGTTCGTAAACGTGTCATTATCTATTTAATAGTCTTGTTACTATTAAATATATTTCGATAAATCTTGACAACTTAATTATTTCATCCGAAATATTTAAGTATCTTTAATTGGCGAAATGCAAATTAAAATGTCACTCTTTATTTATGTCAAACTCGTTTCACAAAAACCTTAATCATGCCTCTATTATTAAATAGATGGTTAATATTTTCCGTCCACCTTTTCCGCTACTACCTTTAAGATAACCTCATACCTCGTCGTGTGATTGTTCTATGAACATTCACAATACTCGAGAAAAGCTACATAACTTCGTGGATGAAGTTCGTTGTATGCTAACCATCATTCGTCTTGACATTGTCAAGCTCATCGCTTACGTCTTTATTCTTCTTCATTTTTCCCTTTTATTCCAAAATTTATGTCCGGATGAGCACGAACTAAAAGGGAAGGGAAAATACTCTCAAGAACTCACATTGGTGATTCTTATGCACCAAAAACCACATCAAAATCCTTCACCATAACCCTCAAAATCAAAACATCAAATCATCCAATTATCCAAAATACGCTAGGGGCAATCACTAACAAGTCAATCGACAACATCTATTGTGATAAAAATGCCGAAAGCAACCGCCGTCGATATCTCTCTCACTAAATCATACATCCCTAAAGTATCTTAAATTCCCGGCTTCTCTCCCACTCTCGCCCAATCTATTTTCTCTAAATCCTTCTCACAACTAGGAGTACATGAAAATCTATTTTAATACATTGTTGAGATATGCTAAAAACATTTTTTTTCATGCATAAAGACCTCTAACTTGTTGTCAAAGTATATAATCTAATATATATTTTCGACACTCTTGATTGAATCAAGGAGTACTTGAACTATTTCTTAGGTTTTACGTTTATTAGAGTCGAAATAATTCTTACTCCACATTTGTTGCATTTAGGCACACACTAGGATTTCAACATAAATCTCATTTGATGATATTGAAACCTATTTTCCAATTAACATATCTTTCTATTATACTACACCTAATAGATTGTCTTCATATTGATATGTTCCTTCAATTGCTCTCTTGGATGATCCTCAATTACAAATATAGATGATTGATTGCTACTTGCTATATGAAATGATTTTGTTCTTAGTATAAACTAGGCCTTTGCATGCTCACTTAGTAAAAGCCATAATTTTACAACAACACTAATTAAACTTGTGAAAATTCTTATGTGTTGCTCATCTTAGGTCTTAGTATTATTTCACACATGTTTGTTTCCCAAACATTATGTGAAATAGTTATAATTTATACTTGTTCAAACTAGGTATTTGCATGATTATTTGCTAAAAATCTTAATTGCCATAAAAGAATGGACTTGCTGCAAATTAACCATCAAAACAAAAACCCTCACACAAAATTTTGGGAAATCTGAGAAATGCCAGTAGGCGGCCTCCTTAATTCATAAAGGGCGACCTCTTAATTTTAAGGGGACCGACCCCTAATTAAGGGGATTGGCCTAGGCTAACACGGGTAAAACAATATTTTTTTCTTTTTAACCAAACACCCTCTAGACTTAGCTACTGTTTCCCTAAATTCACAAACATTTATTGGAATTGATCCTTTGAATGTTCATGTTTCCTAATTTAAACCTTTCCTCCACTATAAATACATCCTCATCCATCATCATTACAATCATCCTCACGAATGACATCTCTTAACAAACCCACATCCAAACCATCAAGGGTTGCCAAAATAAGTGTGAAACCCATTTAGAGGAAGAAACCAAACTTTTGCAACACATCAAATGTGCTCAATACAACTTCACCAATACCAAAACCACTCACTCCTCATCATGAACCATCTCAAGAAAACAATCATCCCAATCAAGCATTACCAAATCCTTACATTAAGGACACTCCCACATCACCACAAGTTGTCTCACATCCTCCACTTCCCATCTCACCCATCAACTCACATATTGCTCACACTCAAGCTCCACCTCAAAGTAACAACCAAATTCAGCACACACCACCTCTATCTCCAAGTAGAGAGAGCCTAGTTGATGACATTAATCATCTATAAGACCTATCTAACCTCTTAGCCATGCATCTCACTCAACAACAAAACAACATTCCCTCATCACCTTACTCTCCAAACTTACCACACACCCTCAACATCAACCAAGTTGAAACCCATGTTAGGTATTGCCCTTGTTGCATCTTCACCCAAAAACAATTCCTTGCTTTAAGTGAGGATATCAATTGGATTGAATTCCTCCTCACTCGACCTCATCCACCACCTAGAGTTCAAAGAGATTACCCTTCCACAACCGCCTCCGCTCCAAACTCTCCAACTAACTAATCTCGTAATATGCCTTCAAATAATCGTCAAATCCTTTTGTATCGCAAGCAAGTCAAAATCCTTCTATGGCTATTTAGGATTTTTTTATGTATTAATATGCTTCTAAAGCATATTTGTTTTTCTATTTATGCATGCTTGTGTGTTATTCACACACATTGTCTTAAATGAATGAAGTATCTTTTGCTTTGATGTTTGCTTGCACTTGTCATATTTTTCCTTCTTCCTTGCTACATGTTAGAAATATTTGTATTGTTCTAACCTATTTTGTAGCCAAGAAACCATAGCTCGATTCCTTGGTGCCCTCGAACGAGGGGGAGCACACATCAAGGGGGAGCACTTATTCCGTCGATTTTACTAGCAATCCTCGACGATGCCTTTTTGATTCTACAAAAAGGGGGAGAAATGACATGAAACTCACTAAATACTTGTTTAAAAATAATTTTACATTTAATGAGTTTAAATTTTGTAATCATCAAAAAGGAGGAGATTGTTGATAAAATATAATGCCTAAAAACATTACTAATATTTTTCACATCTTTACGTTTTGATAATCACAAAATATAAAAACGTTCAACGTAAACAAGTAATTAGTAGTAAACTCTCATTTCAACAAATACATCACTTAAAGGTATGAATAAATAAATGCTTAATGCGTTTTATGATCAAAGAAAATTTTTATTCAACCTCACACTTTTATAAAATATTGTAAACATTTTCAAAACATTACAAAACATTTTCTACAATTAAAAGAAATGTTTTATTCAAATTAAACATTTTGAAATTCAAATTTTCAGACCTAAAACGGCTAGAAAAATTCTAGAAAATTCCCCCTACACAAAATATAAACTGGGGAAGCCCCAGTCTTGGGCGACCCCTTTAAATACACGGCTGGCCCCCTTAAAATTAAGGGGACCGCCCATCTATTTAAGGGGACTGGCCCTAGGTAGACGCTCCCCTAATTTGTCATATAAATACTGGACTTTTCCCCACAATTTTCTCACCTTTTGCACTCATTCTTTCTGCTCTAAACAGCCCACATATCCTCTCCAAACCCTTTGATCATTTAATCATAAAGCTTTAGTGTTCCATAGTGATCAAGCTTAATTACCCTCAAGCGTGCAAGAGAAAAATACTTTCATCATCAAGTGAAGAAGATTAATACGTTAGTATGCATAGCAATCTTGTTGCATCCATATCACATACTTGTAAATCATTTGTATATCTTGTATTTGTGTGTAGTAGTTAGATCTTGGCGATCTTTGTAAGTATAGTTAGATCGTGGTGATCTTACCAAGTAGTGTTAGATAGTTGTGATATAAATAGTGTGGTGAAGTGAAGTCTTGAAGTTGTGAAGAAGTTGTGAAGTTGTGAAGAAGTTGTGAAGTTGTGAAGTTGTGAACAAGTCATGAAGTTGTGTTGTGATAGATTGGTTCTAGCTAAGATTAGAACTCGACATTTAGCTTTGTGTCGTAAATCGGTGTAAGAAACGTTGTGTACGGTTTTCTCCGCCATAAGGGAGTTTGTTGACATAGTGAAGAAAACTCTCGAGTTAGGTGCTCAGGGAGTGGAGTAGGGCGAAGAGGTGCTTCGTTACCGAACCACTATAAATCCTCGCATTGTGGTTTGATTGTTCTTACTCTTATCTCTTGTCTTACTTTATCATTTCATATACTTATATTGTTCATATTGTGCAAGCATTGAATTCACAAAAAGTCGAATATAAGCTTTACAAACAAACATAAACCTTAAATTAAAAAGCGGTAAACTATTCAACCCCCCTTCTAGTTTTCCACAATCACACTTAAACTGGTTATTTACATAAGAACGAAAATGTAGGAATTTTTGAAAAACTTCAGATTTAGTACGCAGAGGATAAATCCATAAATAATAATAATAATAATGATCAAGAAATAACACATAGTATTTAAAACCACCAGAGCTAACAACAGGTGAAGTCCAAATATCAGAGTGCACAATTTCAAAAGAACGAGTAACAATAGACTCTGAACTAGCAAACGGAAGTCTCACATGTTTTCCAAGCTGGCACGCATGACAAAGATGTGAGGACTTCTCTTTATACAATAAATAAACTGACGAGACAAAAGAGAACGTAGTACGTCTTCACCAAGATGCCTGAGGCATTGGTGCCACGTACTGGGACTCACAGAATGCAAAGCATGAGGAGTGGGAGCAGGCTATGTAACTTGGTAAAGATCTCACGAACTATCATATCTAAGGAGGATATGACGGGTTAAGAAATCCTTTAATGGGAAACCAAATGCACCGAATTCAATAGTACAATTATTATCTCTAGTGAATTAACAAACAAAAATAAGATTTTTGATGATATTAGGGGTGACCAGAACATTATGTAAGTATAAAAGACGATTAAAGGTAGGTAAGATGCTATGGCTGGTGTTGGTAACAGGTATGGATTTACCATCACTGACACAAACAGATGGATATAAACATTTATTATAAACAGTATTTAAATTACGTGTATGTGAATTAAGATGAGATGATGCACCTGTATCCATATTCCATGTCGGATCTCGATTAGCCATAGTACTAAAGGCACTGGAAAGCACACACGAAGCCGCGCATAAACGTAAAATGATGTATTGGATGCTTTAACATATTGTTTCTTCCACTGTCGTAACTTTTTTTATCCGGTTAGGAAATAGAATAAGAGAAGGATAATTTTGAGAGAAAAATTGGGAGAGGGTCGATTTTGCTCTTGATACCATATTAGAATAACTGATTTCCTTCATTATTATTGATAACAACCATCCTATATATAGGATACAAGAGATCATTATAGAATAATGAACATGGGCTTAGACCTAATTACATGACATTCATACTAATGGGCCTAATACACTTTGAATGTAAAATGTTGACTTGAATGTTGAATATTGACTTGACTTTGAATGTTGAATGGTGACTAATAGAACATGTTAGAAGGCTATTATGAAAAGCCCATAGGCTTATACAAACTAAAATCTAACAATTTAATGTAGTTTGATATGTCGTTGAACATGTTATATATGTGAGCTTGATTACTACCAACAACTTTAGTTTAAAAACAAACATCATCTTATGTATCTTCAAGTGAAATCGAGGATCCTCCGAACGTCCTATAAACTGGTCCCTCGGATCCCTATGTATAAGAAAGGAAACGCGTTAGCCTCACCTCGAGTTTAACCCAAAGACCAAGCTCTAGCGTGAGAATAAGTATAGGCGAGAGCCGAAAGGCACAAGTAATAATTATGTGTGAAAATGCAGTAAATGCTACCTGACTTGTAGTAAATGACGGGGTATTTATACTACCTGAGTTACTATTGAGATCTACTGTTCCTGACATCTAAAGAATGGTTGCGCCGAACTACCCCTAGTACCCTTGCCATGCGGCGTATCCACGTGGAGGATAAGATCACGTAAATCCTAGATTGGTGGTGTTCCTTTGAGCGTACCTTGTTATTCGTTGGACCGAAGGATGACTCAAGTTAAAAGAGTGTAGATGTCTTGCTAGTTAGTTGCTTCTTACTACAACCCCTCCTGTTGGTTCTTCGGTAGATCCTTCTTGATGAATGTGGGACCTTCGGCTAGGTCTCTTTGGATATATACACCGACATGTCCCCCCAGTATCATATTATCAGTTTATGGCTGGTGATGTGATACATAAAGTTGAAAAAATTATCCTTTGCCTTTCTTTCCCTTTTTATTGTTGTCGTTTTTTTGGGTCGGTTGGCTTGTAATGGGACAAAGCCCATAATTACATAGAGGTTAAAAAACTAAAAAGTCGCGTTTGTTCGACTTGGGAAAACGTGATCGTACACGTGTTGCAACACTTCCCTATGAAAGGCCACGATGGTGCCACGTCACCGATCTGACACGACGTGACGTTCCCACTACCCCACTTTTTCTCAATAAATAGGCATTCTCTCTCTTTTTTACTATCTTTTCTGAACGAATTCTCAAGACCTCCGGCTTTAGTAAATTTCAGTTACATATTCGTTCTTTTCTTATCTTTTCTTCGTGTTGCCCGTCCTTCTGATATCTGACAAAAATGGCCGAAGAAAATCATCCTGTCGCGGTGTTTGTTACTCCTAAGTTTGACATGCCTCACCATCGATCCAAGCTAACCTCTACCGATGTTAAATCTATCACTAAGGAGTATGACATATCGCTGGATCTTCATCCTAGGGCTCCTCCAGAGGGGAGATCCATTGATCGATTATCAAAGAATGATATAGGTTTATACGAACAAATTTTTGAGTTCTCGAGAATTAGGGTTTCTTTTTCTACCATCCTATTGGGCATAATAAAGCATTTACGGGTACATATCTCTCAGCTGGTACCCTTAGGCTTAAACCAATCAACAATGTTCGAATTGTACTATCGTAGCCTTGGCATTACGCCTACCGTCAACCTTTTCCGCATATTCTACAAACTTAGCAAACAGGGACACTGGTTTTCCTTTGAAAAACGAGTAGGTAAAGGTGTCGGTGGTAAGATTTTTCATGAGACCTTTTCTGGGATGAAAGGATGGAAAGACAAGTTTTTCTTTATTGACAGGAGGGCTATTCCGGACGTGATAGCATGGAGGCATCATGATCTGATGTATTTGATCCTTTGTCGGACGATGACTACAGTATATTGGATGTTAGGGCTCCTGTAGAAAACATTGTAGACCTTCGTCCGGTACATCATGGTCTTCTCTTTACTGTTGGTCTCGCTACCATTTGGGAATTTCCAAGCGTCTACTCCATTTTTAAAGATACCAGAGGGAATGGTAACATTATGCTTTTATATAAATTCATATGTATAGGTATTTTATTTGGTCTTCCTTAATGGCATAAATGTTTCTCTTTTCTTTTCTTTTTTCAGTGATCACAATGTTTGAGTACATTCGCTTCCTATTCACCGCCAACGTTGCAATTAAGAAAGGAGTTGCCATTCCAGCCAAAGTACAGATCGTTCAGCATACCACTCCTCCTCTTTCTAAAGATCAGAACATTTCAGATAAGACCGATAGCCAGTAGAGGTTGGAGGTGGAGGATGCAAAGGTTTTCTGCTAAAGAGAAAAAGAAAGTTCAGGCTGCTATAACAGCTGCCAAAAAGAAAGAGAGCAAGAAAAGGACAGGTGGAGAGGAGGGAAGCTCTAAGCCCAAACCAAAAAGGAAAAAGACTCAGGCAGCTATGAAGGGTCATACGGAGCTCATCCAGAGGTAGAGAGCTATCCGGTAACAAATTATGCCTTAACAAAATGTTTTTGGAAAATTGTTCCTTTCTGAAAGACTAGAAGTAGGAGCTTCGTGTTTCATTAAAAAGTCATTATTGTTACATAGCTTGGAATGTTTTAGAATCCCAAACACAATAACTTCTACAAATAACACTTGCGAAGGTTAATGCCATGCCAAGTTCGAGGCACCTCTTTGTCTTCCATAGTTTGTAATTTATTTGAGCCATTATGGTATGCTTTCGTGATTCTATATGTTCCTTCCCATTTAGGTCCTAATTTTCCTTGGTCTTCTACACTGCTTGCCTCGTTCTTCTGGAACACGAATTCCCTCGACTTAAAACTTATTGGTCGTACCCTCTTGTTATAGTACTACTTCATTTTTGTCTTGCATCTGGCTTCCTGGATAGCAGCCATCTCTTTTATTTATTGCAATAAATCTAAGTTCAAATAGAGCTCTTCATCTCTTTTCTTTCTTGAAGGGTCATACCGCTAGTTCTGGTGGTACCACCTCCCCTACTCCCATCCGAACACCTTCGCCGGATAACAATACTTTGGTCATGCATTCGCAGTCCAAAGAAGAGGACGTTGGCAAGAATCTTTGTTGTTTTGGCCCCAGATCCGGCCCACATAATATGCTGGATAATGAAGACAATGTTGCTCATGTTTTCTCCTACGAGTCTGCTAATGAGTCTATTCATATTTATATTGATGTGTATGCCCGTTATGAGAAGGAGGATACTCCTCGGATAGAGCCCTTTGTTAACTTATCCGGTCAACCTTTAAATGATGACAACGAACAAGTATTTGTTGATGAATCCAAAGCTGATGGTACGTCTCGACCTTTGAGCAATCTGGCTACCCACCATGACCATATTGCGGTGGAGTTCCCCTGTCAGAACCGAGGGAGGTCCTAAGAGGTATGTTTTCCTTAGTTTTGTCTTAGACATTTTGCTTTTTTCTCTTATGTGTTCCTTTTTACTTTCCCTTTTTCTTTTATTCATAGGTCGACATGTTGAGGAAGGCGAGTCCTTTGGTGACGTTGCCATCTATGTTCCTTAATGGGCCATTCTCAAGAGGTGTCGGGTTGACTCTCCCATGTGGTGTCGAGAGATGATGGTTCATCTTACTCCTCCGGTTGCCCAATAAGAAAATAATGGTTTGACCACTCCCATTGCTCTTGAGAGGGCATGGTTTAGCTTAGCGAGGGGAGCTATGGCCCAGGCTGACATTTTGTAGAGGCTTGAGAACCTCCAAGATGACTACTCTACTTTACTCGAAACCCATGAGGGGTGCTCCAATACTTTTCGGAAGCTGGTCACTACCTGTCAGGATTTGGAGCATAATGCCAACCTTTACACTAATATGTCTAACCGTTTCAAGGAATTAAAGGACGAGCATTCAGGCTGCGATGGGAAGGTTAAAGCATTAGGGAAGGAAAGGGATGAGCTTTCCATTGCCAACCAAAATCAAGTTAATCGGATTCAAGAACTTGAGGCTAAGTGAGCTTGAGGTTGCAGGGAAGGAGTCCACTGAAAGGGTGAAGGAAAAACAAAAAGTTCTTGTTCGGTTGGGTCAAACGAAGGTTGAGAAATTTAACTGTATTCGCAAGTTGCTTTCCATCGTGGTTAGCCGTCTTCTACAGAGCCACGAATACAAACGAAGTCTTACCGGACCATTTAATATGGCTATTCAGGCTGGATAGGGGAAGGGATTAAGTCTTGGCCGAACTGATGAGGAGATTCTGGCTGTTCTAAAGGATACCTCAAATTTTGATGCTTATTCTAATAAGAAGCTTTATCCTATGTACAATAAACTCTTTGAAGATGAGTATCCATTTGTTATGAAGATAGCCAGTGGGTATCGTCATTCAGTGACTGACTTGTTAAAAGTCCATCCTGACCCTGCTCCTGCCATTTCCTCTGCCCTTGTCGGTCCTCCTGTCTCATCATCCAAGAAAAAGATTTAGCTTGGTGTGGCCTTTTGTTAGATCATTTTACGTTTGTTTAAACACTTTGTCATGTAATAACACTTAGTTTGTCTTGAACATTTTGTTTATCATCCAATGTTGCAATAAGTGATATGTGTGTGATGTGTTTCGTCGTGTGTAGAAAATTTATTATTCAAGTTTTACTATTTCTTTTTTGCCGACTATACCTATTAACAAACACTAACGGGTAGTGTACCCGATCAGTTGTAGATTCGTCGGTAAGTAGGGTGTCGATCACTAAGAGCGAGAATGTTAACTCTTAAGTCTATAGTATTTTAGTTATCTAATTAATCCTAGTTAAATCTATCTAAACCTAAACTAACGCAAAAGGGGGGTTTTCAGCCTGAGAGACTGGCATAAGTTTTGGTTTAATCTAAGCTAAATGATTACAAGTAAAGCGATAAGCACACACAAGCAGATAAACAAACAATAAAGAAGCGGTTTAGCACAAATGTAAGGAAAAGATATCAACCATGATTAATCTAATAAAATGCGTGGATTGTCTATGTGTATAGTGATTGTATTACTTTATTGGTGTTATATCATTCCCTAAGTCTAGGTGGCTCTTCTCTCTAAACATTATTAAGTTAATCCTGTTACAACTAACCTAAATTCTCATAAAGCATACATTCGTCGATTATAATCAATCTAGGAGACAATATTGGTGAATACTAAAACCTAGCTTATCGAGGCTTTACCTACTTATGTTTGATCGATATATATATGCTGGTAGTCTAAGGTCCGTTGTGACCCAAAGCAAGGCCATAGAATGTTATTTGTAATCCTAAGTCACCACTTAGTCTATCACTCTTTAAACCAGGGAGGCACTAGGGGCTTAAATTTGTAGTCCTATAGGCCAAAGTTACATATAAGTTGTATGTAGTTCTATCCCAGACTCTAGTCCACTTGGTCCATTTTCTAGATCCAGTTGAATAATAGATTAAACACATAATCAAACATAAACAAATATCAAGTGATAAACATAATCAACATGCAACAAATAGTAAACAATCAATATAGGCAAACCAAACATTAAATTATCATAAACATGGCTGATACCTAAAGGTATCAGCCCATAGTCATTGTAACAAAATATGGTATCATAGATGAACGATTAAAGTTAGGGAAAATGATACTATAACCGAATGCATATATCATTGTATTAAGATTACAAGAGCTTTCCTATGATCTTGAGGCACTTTGCTGACCTACAAGGGCTTTTAAAATAGTCTGGTATCGAACTTGGTGGTTTAGGGCTTCACTTGCATTTTGAAAATCGTATTTAGGGTTCAGTATTTATAAACTCTGAAAATTGGTCGATACGTCGTATTCAAAGGGTTCGATACTGATAATAATTAAGATTAACAAATATAAAGGATTAAGTATCAAATCTCTTATAAAATAATATAAAACAAGCAATATAGATGGGATAAATGATGCTAATAATGTGACCTTATTTGATTTTATCAAATATCTCCCCACTTGAATCCTACTTGTCCTCAAGTAAACTTTAGAAATATCTTATGAAAATGTATCCCAAACCAAAGTCTAGGTTTTTTCCTCTAAGCATCTGATGACATCAAATAACGTCTATTTTATAGCATCATTTATCCCATGTATTTAACCCATTTTATATAATTATTGCAAAGAATTGTTACTTAATCGTTTATATTTAAGAATTGCAGTAATTATGCAGTAGTTGGTGAATATTAGCAAAAGGCGCGCATTCTGGAGCTTAAATGAAGATATTTTGAAGATTTACTATTCTAAAGACCAATACGCCGTATCCATCAAGGAAGATACGGCGTATCCGTGCCTGCTGATTGTGTCGTTGTGTGGTGTATATTTTATTTTTTCAAGTTTTAATTTATATTTTGCCGACTAAACCAAAAACAACACTTTAACGGGCAGTGTACCCGATCGGTAGTAGTTTCGTGGTAAGTAGGGTGTCGAACACTTGAAGCGAGGTTAAATCTATCAATCCAACGTCCTCTTCTTGGACTGCAAGCAGTGACCAAAGTATTGTCATCCGGCGAAGGTGTCCGGATGGGAGTAGGGGAGGTGGTACCACCAGAACTGGCGGTATGGCCCTTCAAGAAAGAAAAGAGATGAAGAGCTCTGTTTGAACTTAGATTTGTTGCAAGAAAGAAAAGAAATGGCTGCTATCCAGGAAGCCAGATGCAAGACAAAAATGAAGCAGTACTATAACAAGAGGGTACGACCAATAAGTTTCAAGTCGAGGGAATTCGTGTTCCAGAAAACGAGGCAAGCAGAGTAGAAGACCAAGGAAAACTTGGATGGACCTAAATGGGAGGAACCATATAGAATCACTAAGATACCAGAATGGCTCATATAAATTACCAACTATGAAAGGACAAAGAGAAAGCCACGATACTGGGCACGACATTAACCATCGCAGGTGTTATTTGTAGAATTATGTTGTTTGGGATTCTAAAACATTCCAAGCTATGTAACAGCAATGACTTTTTAATGAAACACGAAGCTCCTACTCCTAGTCTTTCAAAAAAGGAACGATTTTCCAAAAACATTTTGTTAAGACATAATTTGTTACCGGATGGCTCTCTACCTCCGGACGAGCTCCGTATGACCCTTCATAGCTGCTTGAGTCTTTTTCCTTTTTGGTTAGGGCTTAGAGCTTCCCTCCACTCCACCTGTCCTTTTCTTGCTCTCTTTCTTTTTGGCAGCTGCTATAGCAGCCTGAACTTTCTTTTTCTCTTTAGCAGAGAACCTTTGCATCCTCCACCCCCAACCCTCACTGACTATCGGTCTTATCTGAAATGTTCCGATCTTTCGAAAGAGGAGGAGTGGTATGCTGAACGATCTGTACTTTGGTTGGAATGGCAACTCCTTTCTTAATTTCAACGTTGGCGGTGAATAGGAAGTGAAGGTACTCAGACATTGTGATCACTGAAAAAAGAAAAGAAAAGAGAAACAGTTATGCCATTAAGGAAGATTAAATAAAATACCTATACATATGAATTTATATAAAAGTATAATGTTACCATTCCCTCTGGTATCTTTAAAAAATAGAGTCACGCTGTGAAATTCCCAATATTGGTGAGCAAGTACCAAACGTAAAGAGGAGACCCTGATGTACCCTGGAGACGACGGTCTACAATATATTCTGCTAGGACTCTTAACAACCAATATAGCTTGGTAGTCCATCGTCGAACAAAGATCAAATACATCCAAATCGTGATGCCTCCATGCTATTGCGTCCGGAATAGCCCTCTTGTCAATAAAGAAAAACTTGTCTTTCCATCCTTTCATCCCATAAAAGGTCTCATGAAAAATCTTACCACCGACACCTTTACCTACTCGCTTTTCAAAGGAAAACCAGTGTCCCTGTTTGCTAAGTTTGTAGAATACGCGGAAAAGGTTGACGGTAGGTCGGTAATGCTAGAGCGCTACATAGTACAGATTTGAACAGTGTATGATCGGTTTAAGCCTAAGGGTACCAGCTGAGAGATATGTACCAGTAAATGCTTTATTATGCCCAACAGGATGGTAGAAAAAGAAACCCTAATTCTTGAGAACTCAAAAAATTGTTCATACACCTATATCATTCTTTGATAATCGATCCATGGATCTCCCCTTCGGAGGAGCCCTAGGATGAAGATCCAACGATATGTCATACTCCTTAGTGATAGATTTAACATCGGTAGAGGTTAGCTTGGATCGATGGTGAGGCATGTCAAACTTAGGAGTAACAAACACCGCGACAGGATGATTTTCTTCGGCCATTTTTGTCACATATCGGAAGGACGGGTAACACGAAGAAAAGATAAGAAAAGAACGGATATGTAACTAAAATTTACTAAAGCTGGAGGTCTTGAGAATTCGTCCGGAAGAGATAGTAAAAAAGAGAGAGGATGCCTATTTAATAAGGAAAAGTAGGGTAGAGGGAACGTCACGTCGTGTCAGATCGGTGATGTAGCACCATCGTGGCCTTTCATAGGGAAGTGTTGCAACACGTGTACGATCACGTTTTCCCAAGTCGAACAGACGCGACTTTTTAGTTTTTTAACCTCTATGTAATTATGGGCTTTGTCCCATTACAAGCCAACCGACCCAAAAAAACGACAACAATAAAAAGGGAAAGAAAGGCAAAGGATATTTTTTTCAACTTTATGTATCACATCACCAGCCATAAACTGATAATATGATACTGGGGGGACATGTCGGTGTATATATCCGAAGAGACCTAGCCGAAGGTCCCACATTCATCAAGAAGGATCTACCGAAGAACCAACCGGAGGGGTTGTAGTAAGAAGCAACTAACTAGCAAGACATCTACACTCTTTTAACTCGGGTCATCCTTTGGTCCAACGAATAACAAGGTACGCTCAAAGGAACACCACCAATCCAAGATTCACAGGATCTTGTCCTCCACGTGGATACGCCGCATGGCAAGGGTACTAGGGGTAGTTCGGCGCAACCATTCTCTAGATGTCAGGAACAGTAGATCTCAACAGTAACTCAGGTAGTATAAATACCTCGTCATTTACTACAAGTCAGGTAGCATTTACTGCATTTTCACACATAATTATTACTTGTGCCTTTCGGCTCTCGCATATACTTATTCTCACGCTAGAGCTTGGTCTTGGGGTCAAACTCGAGGCGAGGCTAACGCGTTTCCTTTCTTATACATAGGGATCCGAGGGACCAGTTTACAGGACGTCCGGAGGATCCTCGATTTCACTTGAAGATACATAAGATGATGTTTGTTTGTAAACTAAAGTTGTTGGTAGTAATCAAGCTCACATATATAACATGTTCAATGACATATCAAACTACATTAAATTGTTAGATTTTAGTTTGTATAAGCCTATAGGCTTTTCTTAATAGCCTTCCAAGCGTGTACTATTAGTCCCATTCATACATTCAAAGTCAATCCAAACAATTCAACATTCAAGTCAACATTTTACATTCAAAGTGTATTAGGCCCATTAGTATGGATGTCATGTAATTAGGCCTAAGCCCATGGTCATTATTCTAGAATGATCTATTGTATCCTGTATATAGGATAGTTGTTATCAATAATAATCAAGCAAATCAGTTATTCCAATATGGTATCAAGAGCAAAATCGATCATCTCTTAATTTTCATGTCAAGATTATCCTTCTCTTCTTCTATTTCCTAACTGGATAAAAAAAAGGTACGACAGTGGAAGAAACAATATGTTAAAGCATCCAATACATCACTCTACATTTAAGCGCGGCTCCGTGTGTGCTTCTCAGTGCCTTTAGTACTATGGCTAATCGAGATCCGTCATGGAATATAGATACATGTGCATCATCTCATCTTAATTCACATACAAGTAATTCAAATACTGTTTATAATCAATGTTTATATTCATCTGTTTGTGTTGGTGATGGTACCAACACCACCCATAGCTACTTACCTACCCTTAATCGTTCTTTATACTTACATAATGTTCTAGTCACCCCTAATATCATTAAAAATTCTCTTTTCTGTTCGTCAATTTACTAGAGATAATAATTGTACTATTGAATTCGATGGATTTGGTTTCTCAGTAAAAGATTTCTTAACCCGTCATATCCTCCTTAGATGTGATAGTTCGGGAGGTCTTTACCCAGATACATCGCCTTCTCCTACTCCTCATGCTTTGCTTTCTGTGAGTCCCAGTACGTGGCACCAACGCCTCGTGCATCTCGGTGAAGACGTACTACGTTCTCTTATGTCTCGTCAGTTTATTTCTTTTAATAAAGAGAAGTCCTCACATCTTTGTCATGTGTGCAGCTGAAAACATGTGAAGACATCCCGTTTGCTAGTTCAGAGTCTATTGTTACTCGTTCTTTTGAAATTGTGCACTTATTTATTCATACCTTTAAGTGATATAATTTTCGAAATGAAAATTTACTACTAATTACTTGTTTACGTTTAATTTTACATAGAGCGTTTTTATATTTTGTGATTATCAAAACGTAAAGATGTGAAAAATATTAGTAATGTTTTTAGGCATTATATTTTATCAACAGTGATATTGCGGCTTTTCAGTGTGACCATGGTGGTGAGTTTGACAACACCAATCTCCTTAACTTGGTTGATCAAAATTGCATTCAAGTCCGTTTTTCTTGCCTAAAAACGTCACAACAAAATGGAAAGTCAAAGCGAATGATCCGCACTATTAATTATGTCATTCACACCCTTCTTTTCCAAGCTCACCTTCCACCCACCTTTTTGGTCGAGGCATTACATATGGCTACCTACCTACTCAACCCCTACCCTCATATGCCATTCAAAATGAGATAGCTTGCACTAAACTATTTAACAAACAACCTAATTACTCACAATTTCGTATATTTGGTTGTCTTTGTTACCCACACCTTCATTACCCTCATAAACTTTCACCTCGTGCCACCCCTTGTATTATCCTCGGATACCTCACTTATCATCGTAGGTATCGATGCCTTGACCTCTCCACTAATAAAATCATCATTTCTCGCCATGTAACCTTTGATGAACTCCAGTTTCCGTATGGTTCTATCACTCCATTACAACCTACATCTTATACTTTTCTCGGCCCTACTCCATCTCTAATACATCAACACGTCATTCATAATACAACCCAACATCCTACGACTCCACATGTACCTATTACCCCTATGGTCCAATATAACCTAACTCCTAGCCCAACACTTATCCTAATGCATAGTGTCACACCACCCTCGGCCCATCCAGACACTCCACCCCACCACAACACATCATAATCCACTACACAATCCACGACCCAACCTAATTTTGCCCATATAAACCCCTACTTCAGCAACTACACGCACGATACCTATTCCTCCCACCCAGACTCACCTTATGGTCATACGTGCCTAAGTTGGCACCGTTAAGCCCAACCCTCGTTTTCATGGTCATACTTCTCATATTTCTCCTATTTCTCCTATTCCCAAGTCTCCCTCTGTTGCATTATCAGATCCTAATTGGTGAGATGCTTTGTATGATGAATATAGTACTTTAATTAAAAACAATACTTGGGTTCTTGTTTTGAAACCACCAAATGTTAATGTGGTTTGGTCTATGTGGTTGTTTCGGCATAAATATCATGCCGATGGTTCATTAAGGAGGTATAAGGCTCGTTTGGTAGCTAATGGGCGCAATCAGCAGTTTGGTGTTGATTGTGATGATACTTTTAGTCCTGTTATTAAACCGGCTACCATTTATACGATTCTCAGTCTTGCCTTGTCTCAGAATTGGCCTATTCATCAGCTTGATGATAAGAATGCATTTTTTAACGATGACCTTTTTGAGACTGTGTATATGTATCAACCACCAGGTTTCGTAGATGATCGGTTTCCCCATCATGTGTATCGATTATAGATATATTTATACGGATTGAAACAAGCACCTCGTGTTTGGTTTCAATGTTTTGCTGGATATGCGTACAAGGTTGGTTTCTTGTCGAGTCGGTGTGACTTGTCCTTGTTCATATATCAACATGGTTCTGAGGTTGCATATTTATTGATTTATGTTGATGATATTGTACTGACGGCATCTTCTATGGATTTACTTCAACGTATTATCTCCTCTCTTAATAAGGAGTTTGATATGACTGATTTGTGGGGCGCTTAATTACTTTTTGGGGATTTCTGTTACGCGTGACTCGACAAACATGTTTCTGTCTCAAAAGAAATATGCATTGAAGCTTTTGAACAGGGCTCACATGGCTAATTGTAATCCAACTCGGACGCCAGTTGACACGGAATCCAAAGTTGGTTCTGACGGGGATCCTATTTCTGACCCTACTCTCTATCGCAGTCTTGCATGTGGTTTGTAGTACCTTACATTTACTCGTCCAAATATCTCTTATGTAGTGCAACAGGTTTGCCTTCATATGCATGATCCTCGAGAGCCTCATTTAGCAGCTCTTAAGAGAGTTCTCCGATATGTTCGTGGTACATTGGACTTTGGACTCCAACATTATGCATCCATTACACGTTCTCTTGTTGCATATACCGATGCTGATTGGGCTGGTTGCCCTACTACCAGGCGGTCTACATCTGGTTATTGTGTTTTCTTAAGAGATAATCTACTCTCATGGTCAGCCAAACGGCAACATACTCTCTCTAGATCGAGTGTTGAAGCTGAGTACAGAGGTGTTGCTAATGTTGTTGCCGAAACTGCCTGGCTTCGTAATCTTCTCAGAGAGCTTCATACACCATTATTATCTGCCCCTTGTCTATTGTGACAATGTTAGTGCTATATATATGACTGCTAATCATGTTCAGCATCAGCGGACAAAACATATTGAGATTGATATACACTTTGTTCGTGATATGGTTGCTCATGGTCAGGTTCGTGTTCTTCATGTACCATCTCGTTACCGATATGCTGACATTTTCACCAAAGGACTACCGTATGCGCTTTTTGAGGAATTTCGTACCAGTTTGAGTGTTCGGCCATCTCCCGCTCAAACTGCGGAGGAGTGTTAGATTGTAGTTTGTAGCCTGTGGGCTTTTCATAATAGCCTTCCAACATGTTCTATTAGTCAACATTCAACATTCAAAGTCAAGTCAACATTCAACCTTCAAGTCAACATTCAACATTCAAGGTGTATTAGGCCCATTAGTATGGATGTCATGTAATTAGGCTTAAGCTCATGATCATTATTCTAGAATGGTCTCTTGTATATATATGATAGTTGTTATCAATAATAATGAAGGAAATCAGTTATTCCAATATAAATCAAGTAAGCTTATAGAGTAGTATGTTTTTTAGTCCATAAAAATTACATACAACACCAAAACTGATGAGCCTTTATGCACTTGAATTGCAATTTAAAGCACTTATATAAGCAGTCCCAAACACCCATGTTCGAATTTATATTGTATTTTGACATTGTGATTTCTATGAGATTGTGCAACCAGTGGTTTGTGT
>BQNB010053583.1:24405-39943 GCA_026074375.1 Tanacetum coccineum
TAAAAATTACATACAACACCAAAACTGATGAGCCTTTATGCACTTGAATTGCAATTTAAAGCACTTATATAAGCAGTCCCAAACACCCATGTTCGAATTTATATTGTATTTTGACATTGTGATTTCTATGAGATTGTGCAACCAATGGTTTGCTAACAACATGAAGCACCTTATTATTTTGTTATATGACTTTAATTTGAGTAATTTTGTTTTTTGATTGCTATAATGTTGTGATCATGTTTTGGATTTGTTTATTATAATAATCGAGTGAATACTAATCTTCACTAAATATAGTAATTGAGTGACGTGTAACACATAATTCGTAAAGAAGAGATGTCAGTGTGATTTTAAGTGTGCACAATACATTCTATGATTCTTTATTACATGTGAAGTCTCTTATAAAATACAATGTTTTTACGATAAAAAAAACCTTTATAATAGAAAACCTCTATACAAAACGCGTCACATCGAGACGCGAGTAACGAAATCTCGTTCATTGCTGCTTCTTAGTATTCATTTAGTTTGCCAATTGATATATAGAAGGATTGAGAATGAAGATGAACATGTAATGGTGAGTTGTGTGAGGTTGAGTTTGCCTTGGATCGAATGTCCCACCATTTTGACTATGTCAATTTATACAAATGTTATAAAGAAAAAATGGTAGGATATTCGATTTGATTTAATTTATACAACGTCAATTTATACAAACATTATAATTATAACTCTATAGAAAAGGGCAGGATACCCGGTCTAAACTCGTCGGGTATTTATGAAATACCCTCTCGCACTATGTGTTAAATTACGAAAACTACACTAATTTTTAAAAAATTTACAAAATACTCTCTCCCCCACTAACAGCTGTTAAGTAACGACTGTTAGTTTAATTTTTTTCTTTTAAAATTTACGAAAATAGTCATTGGGATCGGTCGTTACTTAACGACCGTTAACTTAATTTTTTTTCAATTTACAAAAATATACCCCCTCGCACTATGTGTCAAATTACGAAAACTACCCTCATTTTTAAAAAAATTACAAAATACCCCCCACCTCCACTTACCCTGTTAAGTAACGACCGTTAGTTTAATTTTTTTTTTAGAATTTACAAAAATAGTCCTTGGGATCGGTAGTTACTTCACGACCTTTAGTAACGACCGTTAACTTAATTTTTTTTTTCAATTTACAAAAATAACCCTTGGAGTTATCAGTCCGTTCGCCATAGTAACACTGGTATATCGCAACATCAACGGCAATCACCACCGGACCCACTTCTATCGACCCAAAACGACGCTCACTAATCGTCCCGCAGCGAAGCACGGACCCATCACCTCCTTAAATAAATTTATCTAGTTTTTCGGAATGCTTTTCAAAATCATTGAAATACCAAATCCGTTTAATTTAATTTAATGCCTAACATCCATCAGCTCCCACCACACTCTACTTTTCCACTAATTCACTCACCATCATCAAATGCTCCTCCAAAAAGTCCAAACTCACCACCCACTTTTCTCCATTACTAATCTCCTTCAATCCTTCCACTTTCACACACGCACACACATTCTTCTCATTTCAAAAAAATGACCATAATTCCATACTTATTACTCATTTCTATACTCTTGATATCTTCATTATTAGCATTCACTCCACAAGACAACTTCCTCATCAACTGTGGCTCAAACACACACATCCTAGACTCCGGTCGGGACTTCATTCCCGACTCAGTTAAACCCGGTTCAGCCTTCTTATCTTCACACAATTCCATCACTCTCACCAACCCGGTTCAGGACCCGAATTCTTCTTCAACCCTCTACACTACTGCAAGGGTTTTTACATCTCTTTCAAAATATCAGTTTCAAGTTACTAAAAGTGGGACCCACTTGGTACGTCTTCATTTTTCACCTTTTAGTACTGGGGGTTATAATTTAACAGATTCTAAATTTGATGTTCTAGTCAACGGTGTTTCAGTTTTGACTTTTTTTCAAACTGAGTTGACTGTTGTCAAAGAGTTTATACTTAAACTAGGTGATGATGATGATGAGTTGAATCTTGTTATCACATTTGACCCATTAAGGAAAAATAATAATGGGTTTGCTTTTGTTAATGCTATTGAAGTGTTTTCAGCTCCAACTGATCTTATAGTTGACAATGGTGCTAAGTTAGTTGATACAGTTGGTGTGCATGAGTTTAGGAACTTGTCGTCTAAGGTGTTGGAAACTGTTTATAGGATTAATGTTGGTGGGTTGAAGTTAACATCTTTTAATGATACCCTTTGGAGGACATGGGTTAATGATGAGGATTATTTAGTTATTAAGTCGTCTGCTAAAAGCGTTGCTACTAGTTTGGTTCCGAATTATCAAAAAGGCGGTGCTTCGAAAGAAGTTGCGCCGGATAATGTTTATATGACTGCGAAAGAAATGAATAGGGGGAACTTGACTGTGAATTCTGACTTTAATTTGACTTGGGGTTTTCCGGTTGAATCGCGTGTTGGTGTTAAGTATTTTGTAAGGTTGCATTTTTGTGATATTGTTAGTATGTCGATTAATCAGTTGTATTTTAATGTGTATATTAATGGGTTGCTCGCGTATAAGGATCTTGATCTTTCGTCACTTTCTTTTCGTGTGTTGGCGTCTCCTTTTTATGCCGATTTTGTTGTGGATTCTGTTAGTTCAGGGGTTTTGGACGTGAGTGTGGGACCATCGGAATTGAGTACTAGTTTGAACAAAAACGCGATTTTGAACGGTGTGGAAGTTATGAAGATTGTTGATCCTGTTAGTAAGAAAGTTTGGACTAAAAAGAAAAACGTTTGGGTTATGGTTTCTTTGATCGTAGGTGGGACAATTGTCACTTGTTGTGTGATACTAGCAATATTTGTTTTTTTGAAATTAAAAAAGAAGAGTAGAACGAAAAAACAAGGTGAAAGCAATGGTTGGACCCCTTTACGTGTTTATGTAGGGAGTTCGCGTAGCAAATCTTCAGAAGGAACACATAATGTTGCTAGATTGAAAATCCCTTTTGTTGATTTACAATCCGGAACGAATAATTTTGACAAGAATTTAATAATTGGTTCGGGAGGATTTGGTATAGTTTACAAAGCCATTCTTCGTGACAACTTAAAAGTTGCGGTAAAACGAGGTGTTCTCGCTTCGAGACAAGGTTTACCGGAATTCCATACGGAAATTACGATTTTGTCCAAAATCCAACATCATCATCTTGTTTCTTTAGTTGGTTATTGTGAAGAACAATCAGAAATGATTCTTGTATACGAGTACATGGAAAAGGGCCCGTTGAAAAATCACTTATACGGGTCTAATCTACCACCGTTGTCATGGAAACAAAGGCTTGAAATCTGCATTGGGGCTGCACGCGGGCTCCATTATCTTCACACGGGCTCAGCACAGGGTATAATTCATCGTGATGTTAAGTCTACGAATATATTGCTGGACGAAAGTAACCTTGCAAAAGTGGCGGATTTTGGGCTTTCACGGTCAGGCCCTTGTTTAAGCGAGACTCATGTTAGCACTGGTGTGAAAGGTAGTTTCGGCTATTTAGATCCTGAATACTTCAGACGACAACAACTTACTGATAAATCAGATGTTTATTCTTCTGGTGTTGTGCTCTTTGAAGGGCTTTGTGCTCGGCCTGCTGTTGACCCATTGTTGGGTCGTGAGGAAGTGAATTTAGGTGAGTGGGCGGTTCAGTGGCAGAGAAAAGGGTTGATTAAACGGATCGTGGACCCACGTATCGCTGACCAGATAAAACCGGAGTCTTTGAAAAAGTATGGAGACACCGCTGAGAAATGTTTGGCAGATTATGGTGTTGATAGACCGACAATGGGTGACGTATTGTGGAACTTGGAATATGCACTTCAGCTTCAAGAAATAGGAACTGTGAATGCAACAAGCATGGTCCATACCCGTGCACCAGAAATTGTAGCTGGTGTTGGGTCAAGTAATGCTGATGGTTCGATTTCAGTTACAGGAACAAACCAGGTTTTTTCACAGTTGATGACCAACGATGGTAGGTAACAAACGGTTGATTTGTTTGGCTCATCATTGTTCATGTGTTTTTATTATACAGGTCATGTAAGATATGATCCGTGAAAATATAATGTGTAGGCTATCGTGCTGTAGATACTCGTGCAGCTGTATGCCGAATATTTATATAAGGTAGCAATGTAAAAACTGTTGCATTACACGAATACGGTTAGTTGGTTACCACTTACCTGTGTCGGTTAGTGGCTATTTATGTTAGTAATTTACTAATTAACAAAAGTATCCCATGTTGCCAAGTTACCTGCAAAAAGAGTTTTTGAAGGCTCATTTATTAATGATCTGTTCGTCATTGTTAAGCTGGGCTTATATTGATCATAAAGAACTTCTTTACAGAAGTTTAGAGTATGGATGATTGTGAATTACATATAGCTGTTTCAGCAATACCTCTTAAAGAACAATCAAATGTTTGATTGCACTAAACCATTCTTATTCACCTTCTTCTGAAGTAAATGATGACACTGGACAAACTATAATGTTGTTTGGTTCGTTAATTTTAAATTTTAGAAAATTTAAATTTTAAAGAATTCTAAATTTCAGAATTTAAAATACCTTCGCATGTTTGGTTGATAAAAATTCATAATATTTTGAAATCTGTTGTAAAATAATGAACAAGACCACAAGAATGAGAGAGGAAGAGAATTCTTATTATTGATTGATCACAGGAGGTTACAAGTGGATGTATTTATAAGGTTAATAGGTTAACCCTAGCTTGTACATAAAGATACATGATGAATAGACATAGCCCATACATAGCCCATATAATATTTTACAATACTCCTCCTTGGATATTCATCATTTATTATACGCTATAGACTGTCTCGTTAAAAACCTTACCAAGAAAAACCCAATGGGATAAAAACTTGATGAAGGAAAAGAGTGCAGTGCGCATAATGCTCCTCCTCAATTTCAAGCATCGCATGCCAATCTTCTAAACGAGTTGCTCGAATACTTTTGTTGGCAACAACATTGTAATGAATTTCACCAACTTGTTGATGTTAAGAATACTTCCTGCAAAAATAACAAAATATATGTGTAACTTCCAACCCAATATCAAATGCATTGGTTGAAAAGTATACAATACATCTACAAATATTAAAAGAGAAAAATAAACTCTCCATAACGCATATTAATTGCAAAATTGACAATAAAACTTTAATTGCACTTATTTATGGTACTTGATAACTACTCATTTCTTAGAGACATGTGCAAAAGCAATTTATACAATATGCGTTCAAAATGATTTTGATCCATATAAGGATTCATTCAATTTAATGAAATAAAATTATTGAGAACTTTATTAATTGTCTCTAGAAGTTGAAATTATGAGTAATGCTTGAGGCATTACATATCCTTCGTAGAATATGAGAGCTCTAATAAATCCTATTTTAGGGAAAAATAAATACTTGTCTCATAAAATATCAATAAGATATTTACATCCACCTCGAGATAATATATCTCTTAATAATCAACCTATTGTTTTGTGAATTTATTTATTTCACAATTCAAGTATTAAAGTACATAACTTTAGAGCTCTTATTTTGGTTTCACACAAAAACCGATGTATATCAAATAGATTTTACACATTGACGTGTATGAGCTTCACGTTCCAATACTTTCGTATTTGCAAGGTACTTGTCTTTTTATGTTGGCCAATCATTTTATTGAGCGCACATTTGGATATTAATTGATTTATGATCCTCATCATGCATAACAGCATGCAATATATATGTAGACAAATTTATCGACGTCGTTTTGTGTCGATTCCATAATATTTTAGACATGATAGAATTTATTGAGATCTCATTAGCTATTTAAGGTTCTTTGGAACCTTCATGTCTAGTGTCTCTTTATGAGACTATCATGGGGTCTTTTATACCTCGAACAACCATCATGTTTTCATGCTTCATATTTTTCATCGAGGATTCATTTGGAATCGATTTGTCTACCATGCTTGAGGCATGTCATAATTAAAATAGTGTCTTTTAGGGACAACTTATAATCAGAGCATGAGTAGCTGAAATTTTTGTTTTTGGCTAATATTTATGTGTGGCTATTAGATTATCCATTGAATAATAAATTCATAAAATTTCTTTCGATGATCAATAGAATATGATAATTCATTCTGAATATTCAGCTAGTTCTCTCCTCCTGAAGGAATTATCCTTCTTTTATATCCTGTATATGTGCATTTAGGTAGAGTAATTTGCACAAAAAAATGAAATGGGATATGTTTGGTTTATAACCAAAAATCAAATATAAAAGGGAGGATTTATAATAACATATTGGCATGACGCTAATTTTTGTTGTTGTGCATATTATAATATGGCCCCATACAACAACACAAGTTTTTTCTCTCATTTTCATTTAATAATTTAGAAGTAATTCATTCCATATTCATGATGAAATACTTACTATGGAATGTTAAGCTCGCATTGAGCTATTAATCATGCAAACTTGAGGTTGCGATTTAATGACCATTTAGACGATGCATCGATTTTAAACTCTAAATGGTTCATACAATGGATTTGTATGCCTACATATATCCACGTGTTTTCTTTCCAGAATATTGAGGGATTAAGTCCCCAATCTAGTTGATAGATTAATAATCAACTTCTTTTGAGAGATAACATTAGATTGAAGAACCTTCTTCTTCAATAGTTTTCGCATCATTAATGACTCGGGATGGTAGAACCGGTCATGTCAAAAAAAATATTGTAATTATTGCTCATAAACTTATGTTATGGCAATGATTAGCTTTTACTAATCTTTATATAATGCATGTCGAGAAAGATACAAAAAAATATAATGCATCTTTAATATTTAACTTTGTTTCTCATGACAATTTTATATTTCTATTACAGAGTAAAATGTGTTAGCATAGATTCTTAAATCTATTAATATAGTGTGTAATATCTTTGACACACTTGTATTTTGCATACATCATATTGCATTTTTGCATAAATCACATTTTTGTTTGCTCCTTTCTTATTCTATTTTGCCATTACTAGTGGTTTGTCATTGTCATATTACCTCGACCATATCATTACATTATTACATTCACTTGAGGGAATGAAGATTTTATATTTATCATTATATCACATTCACTTAAGGGAATGAATCTATTCATCACATTCACAAGAGGGAATGGAGATCTATACGTTGATTTACTCATCTTTAATCTTACAACTTGAGGTTGCAAACAAGTTCTTTGAATTAAAACGATAATAATTATTTCACCACGTCCATAATCACGATATCTACATGATCATCGTTATTGAGTCACATTCAATTGAGTGAATGGAGCAAATTTAGTAAACATGTTTATCGTGTTTGTTTAAACATACCCATTGCTTTGTTAAGAAAAAACTTATATCAAAGCATCGTTCTCGATATATGAGCATATTCGAGGCATTAACCATCTCATCGCATTTTTCTTTTCATCATTCAGATGTAATACTCAATATTGCGAAAATGTGCTCGCATTTACAAGAATTTCTTGCTTTTGATGGTCAAATCTTTCTTTTAGATTTTGACATACATATAACGGATCTTTCACCGTTAGATATTCTCTTTTATTCAGATCTAACACTGAAATTGTGAGACCGAACTTGCTTATACAATTATAGCGAGATTTAACGAATCTTTCATCGTTAAGTATTCTCTTTTTAGATCATCATGAAAAAGACGATGGGGGGAATACTACTATTGTGGCACACTCTTGTAAAGAGGCCTTATCTTCACTTTTAATTGATTCTCCCAAAAAAAAATTAGCTAGATGGAACTCACCATAAAGAGTCCAAGGGAGATGGTCTTTTCTCGATATGTCAAGAACAACAAAATCAATATTTAAAAGTTTTAAATTTAACATTTTAGCTACATAAAAATAACAAAAGCATTATTTAGCAATGATGGCATATATCATCATATTAGGAATTTTTTTCATAATCACAAAAGTTAACTATTTAAACAAGAGAATAAGGCCTCTTGTTTTGTGAAAATATTAAAAATCGACCCTTGTTATGAATTGCTTATTATGAGATTATCACAATTAAATAAAGCAAGAGAATTATAAAAATGCATAAAAATGAAAATTTACAATAATAGAAGTTGAGATTCTATTACAAGAACATAAGATTGTGTTATTTGATTCGAATGAAGGATAGAACTTGAGGTTCTATATATACATTTTTTTTAGCATAGCATTAGGTTATGTTATTGATTCTATTGATCGAATCATGTTAGAATTGGTGGTTCTAACTGTCCTGTTTCTTTCTTTAACATAATCTAAGGTTATGTTGTCCGATTCTCTTGAGGGAATCAGGATAGAACTTGAGGTTCTTATCATTTTTTTTAAAACAGAACATTACAAGCATAACGCAAGGTTATGTTATTTTGATTTTTTGTTAAGAGTTAATGTAAAATATGAACTTGATGTCCAAACATAAAATTGTAATATAACTTGAGGTTATATTATCGTGATTCATCTAGAGGAGTCACAAAGAACTTGAGGTGCTTTAAAAGATATAACAATAACTTGAGGTTATAATTTTTTTTAATTCTATTCATAATGATAAAACTTGAGGTTTCATAGTGAATAAAAATAATCATAACATGAGTTTATGATATCTTTTGGCTTTATTAGATCTTGAGGATCTTATAAAAAAAATAACAAGACAATGTTGTATTATTTGATTCTTTTTATATAATCACAATAGAACATTTATGTGTTCTTATAAATTACAAATAAGAGTTGAATTTAAATTAACAAGATAAATAAACATAATTAAAGTTGGCAAATGACAATCTCTACAAAAATATTATAATAAACGATATAATATCACATAAAATTTTGAATACCAACTGTTATGAATAGATAGGTATGTCACCATACGTTTAGTTTCCAAAATACTATTTAAATATCCATTAGCAAAATAACTTTTCAAACAAAGGTTAAATGGGCACAATATACTTGATAAGAATGCAATGACTTCACTTAACAAAACTGTTATTCACTAAGATGTCACTTTTCCAATTCAAAAATGTCACTGCACAATTGATATGTAGACTTTACCAAAATTTAAGCTTCAAATCTTTTAGACCACAGAATCAAATACGTAACTAGAAGATGAAATAAACATAAAAAAATACTTAACAATAAACATGAAAGGTGTATTTTTTTTATTCTCTTAAGAAAATCGCAATAAAACTTAAGGTTTTATTTTCTTTTTCTAACATAACTTGAGGTTATGCTATTGATTTTATTAATTGATTAGAACTTGAGGTTCTAATACCCTTTTTTAACATAACACAAGGTTATTATATTGATTCTTATGGAAGAATCAAATTAGAACTTGAGGGTTAACATCAAACCGATGTTAACCCTCACTAGTATTTAACGAAATATTTGATTATAGAGCTAGCAAGAAACTAGAAACGATTTTGAACGTGTGTGGTAGACAGGTAGAGCATTACAATTAATGGGAACTTTCCTAAGCCTAGGAGGTCCAAACAAAAGAGGAGCTTAACTTTGTTGACATAATGATGCTTTTGGGTTAGGATTTAATATTGTACTTGGCTTCTCCATCCTTAATGTGAAATCTGATCATGCTTAAGAAATAGTTATCCTAGTTGGCAGAATTAGCGTATATAAGTAGAATTTAATGAAATAATACGAGAAGTAAGATTCTTGATCAGGGGTCCATGAGCTCATTACCAATGAGAACAACATCATCTAATCAGGTAACTGACCAAAATAAATATTCGGTTAGGGTCATGTTATTGCTACCCCTCTGCCACCAATAGTACCCCCCTTGATACATGTTGTTTTGATAGGACAAGACAGTTTTTTTATGTTTTTTCATTCCGTATTTTTCACATTTTACGGTTTTTGACTTATAAGACTTTATAACTTTTGTTCCGCATTTTTTTCCGGCACTTTTACCCATTTTATAATAAAAAAAATTAAAGGAGGTATTGGCAACACTTTTAGGGGGGGTCTTAATAAATAACCCCATTCGGTTAAGCTATACCTATTGAAATGATAGCTGCTTAAGGGGATAAGGGACATCTATAATCGCTGGTGTCTTTGCGTCAAATGCCAAAAGTTTCTCTATATTTAGAACAGATTTATTAGGTTTGTGCCATTGTCATGTGAAATGGGTGAATTTTGGTGTGGGTTGGGATTGTAGTTCTAGTTTAATCACATGTTGGTTATTATCCTAGATTTTAAAACTTGGTTTGAAAATGGATCATCTTAAAATTCAACTGCATGTTAATACATTCGCTAAAAGAATGGACATAACATGTCAAAAGAATAATTAAACCTAAAAGAATTCCAGTTTTAAAATGAAAATGCACGAATGGATTAAAAGATTGGGCTTAATAGACGTTGGTATTAGCACGTGTTAGAAATTATGGTGTGGATAGTATATAATTGAATATATATTGATTATAAAGTACTTAATGTTTTTATTTCCTACATCTAAATAAAGTACTTAATGTTCTTGAACCTTGTTCTTTGGTCACTACTGGCTTCTATTTTCATTGATTCTCGCACACTCGTATTTGGATAATAGGTGAAATCTTTAAGCCATGACCGACGTCACTTCTTAATACACTAATTAAGTTCTTTCGTTTAGGATTATATTACACACAATCAGGATTATTTTAACATATAGTTCTTAATCCCTTATAAATTGAGGATACAAAGATATTGCTATGTGCTTTTGGAAATTGCTGTATGTAAAGGTCTCTATCCCAATGTTAGAGAACCTAATTAGAACACGTACCTAAACATGGAACCATATTATATTCACAATAAAGGAGAAATCATAGCTAGCTATACGTTCTAAACATCACCATCAAATTTATTGTCAGTTGCAATCTGAAAAAAACACTGTGTATTATTAGAAGATAGCAAGAAGGTTGTAAGGTTTCTAAGATATATGCTACACGAAAATGAACGAACAGGCTCTAGCAAATGTATCAAATCTTAAACAAATTTTTAATTAATTCAACATATAAATGACACCTAAATCCATGAATCTTAGCCAGAAACAGGGGAACGCCAAGCAAACAAATACTCGCTTTTTGAAAATTTAGATTCCATAGTGGTCATGGTCGATCTTTTCACGCATCTACAGGTTGGATACTTGTCAGAGAAATCGGATATTTAGTGGAAATATTACTGTAGATAAACGATATTTAGGCGACAAAACAAAAATGTCCATCAAGTCTCAAAAATAATTTCCTCAAACATGTTTAGTTCTAAATAAAAATATTGAGGGTTGTACAAGTGCTTGCAGACATGAGTTTCACAAATCATTTTGGACTTTGAATGGACAATCTCTATAAAAATGACTAAAAACACAAAATTAGTACGTTTTAGGCAATTATTATAAAATAATTGGGCAAATTAATTTCCAAAAAAATATAGTACCCACCCTAGACAGCGCACTAAATTCTAGGATTTTTGACCCAGTACTATTTGTCGCTATTGCAGTCACTAAACGTCTAAAAGTCTAAAACAGTTTTGGTATTTTATATAACACATTGACAGGAATTTGTTCATTATAAACTATGTCTCATTTATGTGTATTCTGTTCTATAAACACATACCCGAGCAATTATAGTTATTAGAGAAGCATTTCTAGGATTGGGAACAGTTACGTGTTACACATCGATGATAAATTGAGTCTCTCCATTTTGATAGGGCTTTAGTGCAAGAGAAGAATTTCGCTTGACAGTAATATTTTACCAAGTGTGTGGCTTCTGAAATTCTTTACTTTATCCAGGAATCTATTTATCAATGCTAAAAGGTAAAGAGTTAATCTTATCAAAAGAAGATGCATCGTCTTCATGACTACTGTTAAACTTGCTCCTCGTTGAAGTTGTTGATTCAAGGATGATGATTTTTTCACCAACTGATGTTAGTTCAAGTTCCTTCACTCAGTTTTGAAGGTGTTTGATGTACTTACTTGCATCTTCCAGCACCGTAGCCTTGTCCAACTATGATAGGGGGTCATTTTAGATTATCAGTTTTAGATAATCGTTTTAAAGTTAAAACAAAAAGTACTAGTTATTGAATGTAAGTATGTTGAGACTCATGTCGTTCTAAAAAAAATAAAAAAATAAAAAAAATTGTTGAGACTCATAATATGGGCATACTCGTATTTTTGAATTTAAAACGATACATGTAACTAACACTAAAAACCAACCACACTCTAAAACACAACAAATAGATGTGTGACATATTTGGGAGTATCAAAGAGGGAAAACAATCAATTGAACTTTAGATCCACTTTTCACATGACATGAAAACTTGAATGCTCCTATTGAATACATCAAAGTTTTGTTCCTAAGGCTGTATAAGTTGTAATTTATTTTTGTTTATAAATATTTACATACTAGTGTCAAAGTTATTTTTTCAGTCCCGCGTGCACATGATCCGGTACCTTGCTATAGTTTTGAGATGTAGTAGAGATATATGGATTCATTATATATCAAACTGAGTGACAACTATAATATTCTTACAAGTTAATATGAGTTATGTTTACCTAAAAACTCAGCATTAAATATGAGATGTATTTTAACATCTATATCTATACTATATTATAAATGATTTAGGATATTTTATTTTTAGAAATTCGTAAAAATTCAGAATTTTAAACTTACTTATTGTGGAAATATAAGGATGTGCAATCTTGACCATCTATCTCATCTTAG
This sequence comes from Tanacetum coccineum, assembly GCA_026074375.1. Lineage (NCBI taxonomy): Eukaryota > Viridiplantae > Streptophyta > Magnoliopsida > Asterales > Asteraceae > Tanacetum > Tanacetum coccineum. The sequence goes on from BQNB010053583.1 coordinate 37,179, forward strand.
GGAACCACATCTTAGAGTGACACGTGTCACTTCTTAATTAAAAAATCACCTTTATTTTTAAATTGAAATATCTTTTTATCTATTCATTTTTATGATCTAATTTCACCATATTTTCAAAAAATTTATGCTCTTTAATTCAACATTCATTTTGATATATTTTTATTAATTTGTAGTTTTGTTTTCATTTTTAGTGCCCTCGAAATTCTGCTGATTTGCGCTTGGTACCATGCTAGTAAGTGTTAAATTCTGATGTTATTGTTAGGGTTAGGATATACTATACATTAAAGGTGTGCATTAACATGATATTTTGATCCAAAAGGCTTCTTGGCTAGCTGTATCCGTGTGGCCCCAACCAAGAGGTTGTGAACATTCTCGTCCCGGGACGGAGTTGTGGAAAAGTGACATTATTGTTGTGGTGTGTGGAAAATGTAAATAGTATTGATTAACATTCCCTTTTTTCTAACATAAAAAATGATATACAGTTGAAGCAGGAAAGTGTCGATGATTAATGGTACACTTTTTTATTTCTGGAAGGAGGTTGACAAGGAAATGAAGCGTCGAGTCAGCTTATCCCTTCTGTTCCTCTCAGCTAACACATGCTCTTGAGCTTGTCTATGATTTCTTCTAGTGCTGGGTACTCTTTTGGGAATCTCTATGGAGCAAGAAGTTCATTGAGACTCATCTCTACTTTAGGTTTTATTACATAATTGTAGTTCAATTGAAATCCTCCATGTAATGAATTTTGGTTTATCTATGTTGATGAGTTGTGGTCTCCAAAGGATATACTGATGTATTAGTATGCGGATCCGCCAATAGGAGTGAAAGGGTTAGTTCTAGTCGCCTTGTAACTTTCTTGTTTGTCCAAATTTTTGCTAACGGTGGTTCCATGATTAGATTTGTTTCGTGTGACCAAATTCATGTACTGTGAATCTTGATGAAGAACAGAATTACTTGCTCAGTATACGTGATGGATGCTGATTCTGATTCATAAAATAACGAGGATCTTCCAGCTCCTATATTAGTTAGGCTAATTATATCAATCTTAGAGCAAAAACTAAAAAGTAATATTGGTTTGTAATGAAGATCTAACTATTCTTACCAGCTTAGGAAACCATAAGCCGGATGGCATATCCATAACAATTGTTTGTAGGTTTGCTTGATTATCAAAAGTTAGGCGCGTACCTACAACAGCGGAACTTTTGTAGTCAGCGATGCAGAGTCTATTAATATCATAACTCTTTTTTTTAGGTAAAGGGTTTCCCCAGTAAATGTATTACTCACAAAAAGTGATTCAGTACAACGGATGTAGGTAAGTCCCACATCTTAGCCCGTTACATAGGCAATGAAGCGAATATAACATGCACAACTACTCCATAGGAGGATACTACTAAGACTAGATTACAATTGACTCAACAAACATCAAAAAATCTATTTCTTCTTACTGCCACGGACCGTGATATCAAGATCATCACAAATAGACTGCAGGTGCTCGGACAAATCATGATTCTCATACATATCATTGTCATATAGATCATAATCATCATTATTCTGATAAGAATCCCTCCATTGTTCCAACAAATTCTTATCCAGATAATGATGATTATGACCCGTATAATGATGATATGTATGAGAATATGAGCCATCTAGAACTACAAAGGAACCTAACAAGCTAGTCTCTAGAACAATCAAAACAATGTGTTTTGTTGTTCCTTTACTGGAAGTCTGGGAGACAAATGACTGTGACATTGGCATCAAAAACTAATAAATGGCATTAACCATGTTAAATGTTGATTTCAAAAGTAGTTAGAAGATCAACAAATCTACTTTTGGCTACAAAGTCTTATACCTGCTGTGAGTTGTCAGAACAAAAAATAGTAGGGCATACATCTAGATGCAAATACATATCAATTATCTAACATAAACGTCTAAACATGATATTCAACATGATGCAAAGTTCATCCAAATTTTCTTTCTACAAACTACAAATTTCTTTTCTCTGGATCCTACAAGCATAAGAATACTAGACTTATTCTTTTAGATAATTTATTTAGAAGATGCACATTTTATAAACTCGGCGGTCCTTAATTATTTTGGACTGTTAAAGCTATGAGCGTGAGTTTTAGTAAAAGTAATAGCTAAACTATGGAATAGATAATTTCGCAATCAAATTTATTAATTAATTTACTACTTATAATCGAATATGAACTGAAACCAAAAAATTTGAATTTCTGCGGAGAAAAATCAGATATTAATTTGTCAAGGCAAAAACCAGTTTGGCAAAATACTATCATGACCTATTTTACCTTGAATTAGGTTTACACCCATAAGCCATCTTATAAGCTAATTAAGATAGCTCAAGGAATTTACAGTCAGAGGCATCATCCTATTTGTCATAAATTTCAACAAAATAGAAGCTAAGACGCAAAGAAATTAAATTACCTTGGTAAACTCTTTAGATTCGTTAACTTGGCTTTCTTGGCTGCTTCTCTGATATGAGGTTATTGTATTATAATATCTTCTACTTATAGACGACAAAGAAGACTTCAAGAAGTATAAGTATGTCTTATCAAATTTATCTTTTCTAAATATTTATTTTAATTCAAAAGTCTGATTTGATTAGAATGACGAACACACTTTTATTATATACCTTCTTTTCTATTTGATAGCTATTAAATTAAAATATAACAGCTTTTAACTTTATAAGACTGCATAAAATCACCCTTTAGGATAAATCAAACCACTAAAACCATCTATCATAATACTTC
>BQNB010053584.1:0-12018 GCA_026074375.1 Tanacetum coccineum
TTTATTTGTTTTTGCATTTTTAATCATAGAAATAGAAAAATCAATCATAACCCTTGTCATATTCAAGCATTAATTGTCAATCTGTCATTCGATTTTGAATTCACGCTTCGCTGGGAAACGACCCGGGGGATTTTTGATATTACTTTGGACAAAAGTAATTGAATCATATTATCCTTACGTATTATATTTATATATATACAAAAAGGTTAGTACCAGTGGACAAACTTTCCTCTTCTTCTATAGAGTTTTTTGAAATCTTACCGCCTTGGCGTGTTCTTCATCATTGCTATCCGAAGAAGTTGCTTCTTCTTCACTTAGGACTTTTCTTGCTTTGAGAGCAAGTGATTTGTACTTTTCTTTCTTGCACTTAGAGATCTCCGAGTCCTTTTCAAATACTACCTCATAAGCTTTTAGATTGTCGATAAACTCGTCTAGAGGTAGTGTTGATAATTCCTTAGATTCTTCTATTGCCGTAAACTTTGGACGCCTTTTGGTGGGAAGAGTCCTCAAGAATTTCCTAACATGATTACGACTTGAAAAGGATTCATCAAGTGCTTTTAGTCATGTAATAATAGTATTAAATCTAGCAAAAGCACAATCAATAGTTTCATCATCCGCGATAATGAATTCTTCATATTTTTTGAACAAATAGATCTATTTTGTTATCCTTAACTTGTTTGTTACCTTGATCGGTAATTATTAAGGATTTCCAACTATCTTGAGCCGTATCACACATGAAAATTCTTTCATATTTCTTTTTGGGTAAAGCATTGTATAAAACCATTTTTGCTTCATTATTTTGGAAATCATTTTCTTATGGTTTTCATCAATATATTCATAAGTGATGATTACATCCTTACCATATTTATCTTTTATGGTAGGTTTGTAATTACCATAAACTATAATATACCAAAGATCAATATCTTTAGACTTCACATAAGTTTCAAAACGGTTTTTCCAATATATAAAGCAATTAGCCTCAAAGAGAGGTGGTCGTTGCATAGATTTACCCTCTTTGTAGTTTTCCAAAACCATAATCGTTTTATAGATTTAAAATACAATATATTTTAAAAACTTTGGTAACCTTGTTCTTGATACCAATTGTGGAAAACTAGAAAGGAGGGGGGGTTGAATAGTTTTCTTGTTTTAAAATGTGTTTTTCAACGTTTTGTTATGATCTTATGTAAAGTTTGAGCAATTTGATGTTGGATGTATGGAAATAAAGCAAGTAAGAGTAAGGTGGTGTTTGTTTTTTTTTCAAAAATGTCTTAATAGGCTCTAAATGGAGCACATATCTGATTCGGTTAGAGCTTTTGAGTAAAAAGTATGTTTGAATTTTTTTCTTGTTCAGACACGCTCAGAGGATAAAATCTCTAGTTGAATCAGACTTTGAAATGCATCTTGTCGCCTCTTGTTGCCTCCTGTTAATAAAAAATCAAAACTACATATTAACTCCTAATATCTTCACAACGATTCCATACTTTAATCCAAAGTTATTGCAAACCCCGCTGCATATCCGGCCAACACGCCATCACTAACCACCATGTAGTTGCCGGTCACCACGTCGTCATCGACCCACATCAGTTTCAGATATGGGTTGTGTGAGTACACCTTCACTAGTGATGATTATTGAAAGTGGTTTCCTTTTTGTACTTCTAATAAAGATCAGACTTTTTATGTGTATGATATTGAATAAAGTTGAGTATTGATGATGATCATCACAAAAATTTTAAAAGACCCTTAAGATGATAACTATGAAGTATTGGTACCTGGGTTAATTTAAGGTTATAAAGATTTATGAAAGTTGAAGTAGTCGTGATTCAATTGAAATAATTGAAAGTTTAAGAAAGTTGTTTAAAGTTTGTTAATTTTTTATTTGAAAAATGAAGAAAGTAAAGGATATGTGGTTATCCTTTAGAGAGTTCATAAGAGTACAAAATGTAGTGGTTGGTGATGAATGATAATGTATAAAATGATAAAAGGCTATAACCAAATTACATGTGATAATTTATAAAAATAGTATAGGTGTTTTACAAAATGATAACCAAATTACATGTGACAATTTATAAAAATAGTATAGGTGTTAACAAAATGAGACGTATCAATAATATAGGACTACATTATGATGTCAAATTATAACATAATGTTTTTAAGTTGTGTTAGTATTATGAATTAATCATTCTATTTAATGTTTATAAAAGTTTATGTATCATAAGAATGAAATTGTTTTATATTTGTATCATTCAGACATTTTTTAGAAAAAACCAAACAATATTATTTCATTCAGATTCAGACATTTACACCTCAGATTCAGATTCAGATGTGCGAATCAGATTCAGATTCATAGCCTCTTAATAAATAAACAACACCTAAGAGTTAGAAAGATTTAACCAAGACACGAGTATTTATAGTGGTTCGGCTACAAGGACACCTTCCTTGCCCTACTCTACTCCTTGAGTCACCTACTTGAGAGTTTGTAAACACTAGTCACCAATCTCCTTTAACCGGCGGAGAAGCCTCACAACGTTGCTTACACCTTTTAACGGTACAAAGCTAAATACCAAATTCTTCACACGGTAGAATTAACCCAACAACACTACACTTGATTTACAATGATGATGAATACAACTACAACTAATAAATTATGTACAAGATTCAGCAATGTGAACTTGAAGATGCTATGGAGATGCAAAACAAGATTCTTGGAACTTGATCGTCTGAAAGGAGTGTTTGGCAATTTCTTCTTTGAAGAGAATTACCTACAAAATGCTAAATAAAACTATGCAAGAATAGAGAGAATGATCAGTAGATTAGAGGATTTCAAGTTAGGAAGAGGTGAATGAAACATGAGAAATGGCTTGGTATTTATAGCCAAAAACCTATACTGTAGGCCGGCTCCACCGTATCTGTTGCAGAACAGAACCGGCCAGTATACTACAACAGAATCGGCGCACAGTAACAAAATCCAAATTTTGATTTGCAAAAACTTAAGAGATCATGTGTAATCTTGTAAGATTGCCCTAAGATATGCTACAATTGATGATGTTATCCATGATGTAAATAATGGTTTACTTGTAATTCAAAGTAATTGGTATGTGCTTAATTACACATACCTTTTACCTATAAAAACGAGCCTAAATGACCAAAAACGGCCATAAAATGCCAAATATATGTGTGTGTTGCTATTTGTGTTGTGTAGGTAACATATATTCACTAAAGGACAAAAATGAAGCCAAAACCAAAAAAACCAAGCACGGGAATGGAAAGAGCGTGAAAAGTCGAAACCAAAGACGTGTGCATCTTAAATGGGCCAACCCGCACCCAAGTTAATGGGCCGAGTCAGCCCATTAATCATCAATTATAAGCTTTAAGCTTTTAAGCCTTTATAAAAAGTCCAAATCAAAAACCATATAACCCGGCCAAAATATAAGCCCAACATAACATTTAACCATAACATCCTTTAAAGGGATTACACCGTTAGTCCTTCAGGGATTACACAGTTAGTCCTTAAGGACTAAAACCATTAATCATATACTTAACAAACCCCTTAACACCGTTATCCTAAAACAAACACACCCCCTTTCCTATTAAGAGCACTATTCATCTGTCTCTTTTAATTCGACCCTACACCCAAGTCAAAATCCTACCCCAGCAAGAAGACAAGTCCACCATGGCAATATCATGAAGAACCATTAGCTGATGGAACAAGGACAAAAGATTAAGGGCTCAGATTATACTACTTGGAGCCAAAGCAAAATTGATGGCTAAGATGATGTTTCGACCTCACTCACACAAGAAACACACATCTCATACCTCTCACAGAAGTAGCATAGATTGAAGACCTAAACGCTTCCACTTTGGGCTATAAATAGAGGGCTTATACTCATGGTTAGGGTGTTTTTTTCTTGTATTTTTATTTATAGTTTTTAAGCTTATTGTTATTTCCTTTCAAGTATTGTAAACGTTTTAAAGTATTAATGAAAGTTTAAGGTATTTTAAGAAATTCATGTTTGATCCTTTGTTAAGTTGTTTAAGCTTTAAGCCATGAAAACAGCTTATGATCTCACCTAAAGCTTCACTAAGCTTTAAGTTTCCTATTCCTTAAACTATTTTGGTTCTTGCTTATTTAAAATGGTTTTGTCTTTAAAATCCACTAAAAATCACTCAAAAAGAGCTTTTATGGATGATAAACTAATTCTGGAAGGGCTTATGGGTTTTACCAGCTTATCTTTGATAAGCTGGAGCTTCTAGATTAGCTCATTAAGAGCTTATTTGCCCTTGTTTGAGCAAAGGGTCTTGTAAGTTCACTTTTTCCATTTTAGCTTAAAAACCTGTTTGCTTATTTAAACTGCTTATTTTCTGCTTATCTTTGCTTATTTATGCTTATTATGTCTTAGTATTGCTTAACATGCTTAGCTTTTAATTTAAAACTCATTTGTTCAAGTAATTCTCATAATCTGTGTTTTATAGCTTAAAACTGCTTATGTTATTTGCTTATTGTTAAGTGCTTATTATTGTTAGGGTATTTCTTATTTGTCCTTTATTAACATTGTGCTCAATCTGTTTTAGCTTTTTGTAGCTTATATCAAACTGTTTTTAAGCTTAAATATGGTTTTAAAGTTTTTTAAGGGGTGTTTGGCACTAGCAGTACTAACCATGTGTTAGTACTATTGGTTTGTCTTTGACCTTTAAGTCAACTTTGATAAGCTCAAATTAAGCCAAAAAGTTAGTTTATATAGGTTCTTAAAGTTTAGATCTCAAGTTTAAAGTTTAATCTATCAATTGTTTTAACCTAAGGTTTTTAGTTTCATAATCAAGCTTATTTGTTTAGATTTTGATTAAGAGCTTATAGGTGTTGTTTTTCTTGCTTGTTTTAGGTTCAAATGCAGTAGAAATAGTTTGGTTTAGTTGTTGGATTTGTAAGTTGAATTAGTGTCACCATCTGTCATAGTTTTTAAGTCTAAATTTCAAAGCTTAAAAATTCAATTTTCAATTGCAAATTTAGGTTAGATTAAGGTTGTTTAAGGATATGAAAGTAATAAAGTAAGCTCTTTAGGTATCATGCTTTATCTGTTTTTTCTTTTTGAGGATTTAAAACAACTTTTACTAGTTAGACTGCCTTTTTCGTTTAACTTTTTCTAGCTTATTTCTTTTTTCTTATTTGCTTAATTTTGCTTTTATGTTCTTAGTAATGTCTAATCTTCATCTGTTTTCAATTTTTAGCTTAATTCTTTTGCTTATTAGTCCTTTATCTTAGCTTAAAAGTAGTGATTTAGCCTGCTTGTCTGTTTTAAAGTGCTTACTGTCTTAATGCTTTTAAGTCCTTTCTAGCTTTTCTTAATTGCTTATTCTTAGTCCCTGGTGCTTATTAGGTGTAGGGTAGTCTGTTTTAAAGCTTATTTGTTATGATATGTGCTTATTGAATGTTAAAAAAGCCTAACAGTTTAAGTTAAGCCTCTTAGTTTTAAAAACCAAGTCTATCATCTTTTTGTTTGCTTATTTTTAGTTTTGTAAAAAATTCCTTTTTTAAAGTTTGTTATTTAAGCTTAAAGTTTACTGTTTTAAAAAGAAATATAAAAAAGTTTTACAAAAAGTGAAGCCACAAGGGTCGAACCTGTGACCTCCCCCTTATACTAGCCAACACCTTAACACCACCATACACTGCCAACTCGCCCTTGGGTCTTTTTCGTTATACCTTCTCACTATTTCTCTTTTATCCCCTTCTTAGCAAGTTTAGCTTATAGCCCTTTTTTAGCTTATTAACAGCTTATTTCAATAAACTGTTTGGACCAATTTATTTTTCCTAGGCTTAGAATTGTTAGAAGTACTTTCAATGAATTTTTTAGATTTTTCCAAATTCGTTTAGTAATTCTAATTAATTTTTTAGATTAAAACTGTTTTTAATTCATAATAAATTAAATAAAAGTCAAAAAAATATAATTCTTTTTTCTAAAATTAGTTTTAATCATTTAGGACTTTTAAAAATTAAATTTGCATTTGTAGGGTTAAAATTTAATAATTTAGGTTTTTAAAGCTCGGGTTTTGATTCCCGTTATCGTTTTCATGTTTTAACCTTAATCGCTTTCGTTTTTAGCTTGCCTTTATTTGTTTTTGCATGTTATTAGTAGAAATAGAATCCAAAATTAAAATTATTGATTATTCAATCACGCGATCACGAACTTAACCTCGATTTTCAATTCACGCCTCGTCGGGATACGACTCGGGAAGGTTTTGAATTTTGCTTTGGATAAAAGTAATCTTCCTTCTTAAAAACCTTACGGAATACTTTCCTCACTCTTTCATTATTTGATATTTTGATTTTAATTATATATATGTATATTAAGTTATATATATAAGTATAATTAAGTTCTCAAATCAAATTTTTGGCGCCGCTACCGGGGAGGTTGTGAAACGATTATTGTGTACGTTTGAAGATTAGTGTTTGAAGACCCTTCCCCGTGAAGTTATCGCTTTCATTTGTGAATATTTTCTTCTATTATCAAGTAATCAAAAATACTAAAAAAATTGAAAAAAAAACAACAAAATCAACCATTGTGTCACTTATGAATTCGGCTCACCTTTAGATTACAAACTATAAGAGAGGTATAAGGAGGGTTGATCCGACGAACTTCGACCCGGAAGGAGAAGGTTTTTAATAGCTTCGCGCTTACCCGCTCCTCCGCTTCTTTGTGCGTTTTCTAGAGAGCTACCGTACACTTGTTTGATTATCGGTTACAAAAATATTTTCTCTCTTTTTATTTTCTCTTATTTTGTTCTTAGTGTATGCAAACTCGCTCTTCGTCAAAATTCGTTGGTGAACCTTCTACGAATCCTACTTCTACGATTCCGAAACGTCATAATCGTAGACATTCTATACAAAGAGTCAAACCGTTTTCTCTTGTAGAGACTCCCGTAGTTACGATGGCCGATCAACGTACTATGGCGGAATTACTCCGTGCACCCACCGAGGGAGTATGCGGAGGCTATGTAGTACCAACCCATTTCCGCTGAGAATTTCGTGTAAAGCATAGCCTAATCCAATCTTGTAACTTTCAAACAATCTTGGTTTAGAGAAAGAAGATCCTCATGCTCATATTCGATATTTTAACAAGATTACTTCTACGTTGAAGTACAAAGATGTGCCCGAGACATCGATTAAGCTTATGCTTTTTCCATTTTCTATCGATGGTCCAGCCCGGATTTGGCTCGACAAAGAACCTCCTCGTTCTATTCTCACTTGGGACGATCTTGTGTCCAAGTTTATTAACCATTTCTTTCCTCCCTCAAAAACAACAAATCTCTGGAATGAAATTTCAAATTTTCAACAACGTTTTGATGAATCATTTTATGAGGCATGGGACCGATTCAAGGATCTCCTTCGAGCATGCCCACATCACGGTTTTACCGAATTGCATCAACTCGATACCTTCTACAATGGTTTAAACCCATCCGATCAAGATTCTTTGAATTCTGCCGCCGATGGCAATCTTTTGGAAAGAAGTGCACAAGATGTGTTGAAAATCATTAAAAACAAATCAATGTTCATTAATTCAAGAAACAAACCGTTTGTTTCTAAGTGAAAGCAAGTAATGTTGATTCTTCAGAGATAGCCAGTGTCGTAGCCAGTGCCGTGACTAGTGCCATGACCGCAATGTTTAAACAACATCAAGTAACCCCAGCTCCAGCTTCCGTAAAAGCTGTTGAGGAATCTTGTGTTACTTGTGGCGGTGCTCATTCTTACCGACAGTGTCCTGCCACCGATGGCAACACTTTTTCAGGCTATCAAGACAATATTCAAGGATATGTTTCAGCAGCCGCAGTAAACTATAATCAAGGAAATACCGGATACCGTCCTCAAAATGTAGCTAACCAAATTTGACCACCGGGTTTTGCTCAACCGAATGTGCAAAATAATCAAACCCGGTACAATCAAGGTTACAATCAAAATAGAGGAATTAATCAAGGAAACCCAAATTATCAAGCTCCGGCTTATCAAGCTCTGATTCATCAACCACAAGTTGTGACGACTAGTGATATCTCAAACTACATAAAGGCGAATGATGCGGTAATTGTGAAAATCATGCAAACCCAAATGACCTCTTTAACAAATTTCTAAAACATCGAGCTTAAGAACATGTTTGGTCAAATTCATGAAATTGTATACCGCTTTCTCCTTCGGGTTCGGGTTCATCTTCCTAGCAACACGTTGCTAACCCGAGAGGTGATTTGAAAGCAATAACCACCCAAAGTGGCATTTCTTATGATGGACCCCCAATTCCACCCCCGTCTTCTTCTCTTCCTAAGGTAGTGGAACGAGAACCCGAGGTGACAAAGGATACGGTGCTTCCAAGTAAAGAAAACAATTAACACTAGTTGTCCAAACTCAAAATTAAATCGATGAGCCCGTTGTGCCCTAAGCTAATCGTCTATACCTTATCCTTTGAGAGCCAACAAATAAAAGCTACAGAAAAAGATGATAAACTAGCTTTAAAATTTGTTGAAATCTTTAGGGAATTACATTTCGAGCTCAGTTTCGTGGATGCTCTTCTTCATATGCCGAAATTTGCTTCAATGTTTAAAAGTCTCTTAAATAACAAAGAAAAATTGTTTGACTTAGCCAAAACACCGGTGAATGAGAATTGTTTGGTGGTTATCCACTTCTCACTGCCAACACTTTAACACCACACTCCACTGCCAACATGCCCTTGGGTCTTTTTCGTTAAACCTTCTCCCTGTTATTCTTTTATCACCTTTTTAGCCCTTTAAGCCAACAGCCCTATTTTGCTTATTTACAGCTTATTCCAATAAGCTGTGAGACCTAATTTATTTTTCCTAGGGTCAGATTAGTTAGAAGTACTTTTCTTGAATTTTTTAGATTTTTCCAAATTAGTTTAATATTTTTAATTAATTTTTTAGATTAAAACTGTTTTTAATTCATAATAAATTAAATAAAAGTCAAAAAAATATAATTCTTTTTTATAAAATTATTTTTAATCATTTAGGACGTTTAAAAATTAAATTTGCATTTTTAGGGTTAAAGTTTGATAAATTAGGTTTTCGAGTCGCGTTTTTAATTCCCGTTAACGTTTTTCGTTTAAGTCTTTAATTGCTTTATTTAGTTGCTTGCCGTTATTTGTTTTTGCATTATTTTAGTAGAAATAGGAACTCAAAACAAAAACATTGAATCATTCAAATCGCACGATCACGAACTTAACCTTGATTTTCAACTCACGCCTCGTCGGGACACGACTCGGGAAGGTTTTAAAATTTACTTTGGTTAAAAGTAAATCTTCTTAAAAACCTTTTGGAACTTATACTATAATTTTGTATTTGGTATTTTAGTTATATATATATATATATATATATATATTATATTATATACACTAAGGAATCAAACCAATTTTTGGCGCCGCTTAAAATCGTAAAATCTTCTATTGATGATCCTCCGGAGCTTGAGCTTAAGGATCTACCTTCTCATCTTGAGTATGCATTTTTAGAGGGTACCGATAAACTACCCGTCATTATTGCAAAAAACTTAAAATAATATGAGAAGGTACGACTTCTAATGGTTTTAAAGTCACACAAGCGTGCCATCGCTTGGAAAATCTCCGATATAAAGGGTATTGACCCTCAATTTTGTACTCACAAAATATTAACAGAGGATGACTCTAAACCGGAAATTCAACATCAAAGACGGGTGAACCCAAAAATTCATGAGGTTATCAAAAAGGAAGTTATCAAACTCCTTGATGCCGGATTGATTTATCCTATCTCCGATAGCCCGTGGGTTAGCCCCGTTCATTGTGTGCCTAAAAAGGGTGGTATGACCGTAATTGAAAATGAAGATAATGAGTTGATACCTACTCGATTAGTTACGGGATGGCGTGTATGCATTGACTACCGAAAGTTAAATGATGCCACTCGTAAAGATCATTTCCCATTACCGTTTATGGACCAAATGCTTGAAAGACTCGCGGGAAACGAATACTATTATTTTCTAGATGGTTTCTCAGGATACTTTCAAATTCCTATTGACCCGCAAGACCAAGAGAAGACCACCTTCACTTGCCCTTATGGGACGTTTGCCTACCGACGCATGCCTTTCGGCTTATGTAATGCTCCGGGCACGTTCCAAAGGTGCATGATGGCCATTTTCCACGACATGATCGAGGAAACAATGGAGGTCTTTATGGATGATTTCTTGGTCTTCGGGGATTCTTTCTCTTCATGCCTCTCCCATTTAGACAAAATGCTCAAACGGTGCGAAGACACTAATTTAGTTCTAAATTGGGAGAAATGTCATTTTATGGTAAAAGAAGGCATTGTTCTAGGACATAAGATTTCAAAGTCCGGGATTGAGGTCGACAAAGCTAAAGTTGATGTTATAGCTAAACTCCCTCATCCGACTTCCATTAAAGGCATTCGAAGTTTTTTAGGTCACGCCGGGTTCTATCGTCGATTTATTCAAGATTTTTCTAAAATTGCCCGACCGATGACCCATCTTCTTGAAAAAGATACCCTTTTCATCTTCTTGAAACAATGTGTTGAATCATTTAATATACTTAAGAAGAAGTTAACCGAAGCTCCGATTTTAGTTGCCCTCGATTGGGACCTATCATTTGAAATTATGTGTGACGCTAGTGATTACACGGTAGGTGCAGTCTTGGGGCAACGTAAGACCAAACATTTTCAGCCTATACACTATGCTAGCAAGACCATGACGGATGCTCAAGCACATTACACTACGACGGAGAAAGAATTATTAGCCGTAGTGTATGCTTTTGAGAAATTCTGGCCTTATTTTGTCTTGTCGAAGACCATAGTGTATACGGACCACTCGGCTCTCAAATACCTTCTTTCCAAGCAAGATGCTAAACTAAGATTGCTCCGGTGGATTCTCCTACTCCAAGAATTTGATGTCATTATTCGTGATAAAAAAGGAGCGGAGAATCTCGCGGCCGACCACTTATCAATACTTTAAAATCCCCACCAAGATGTTCTCGAGAATAAGGAAATTACCTAAACATTTCCTCTCAAGACTCTTGGTATGGTTACATTTCGTGGTGATTCTAGTACCCCCATGGTTTGCTGACATTGCAAACTACCATGCGGGGAATTTTATTGTGAAAGGGATGTCGTCCCAACAAAAGAAAAAATTCTTCAAAGATGTGAAGCATTATTTTTGGGACGACCCCTACTTGTTTAGAATTGGTGCGGATCAAGTGATTAGACGATGTGTTTACGGCCAAGAAGCCGTTGATATCCTCACGGCTTGCCATAATGGACCTACCGGGGGATATCATGGTGCCAACTACACCGCTAAAAAAGTCTTTGATTCTGGATTTTATTGGCCGTCTATTTACCGAGATGCCCATGACTTGGTCACACGGTGTGATGCTTGTCAACGTCAAGGTAAAATCTCGCAAAAAGATGAAATACACCAAAATGCAATTCAAGTATGAGAGATCTTTGACGTGTGGAGCATCGATTTCATGGGCCCGTTCCTGTCTTCTCTAGGGAACAAGTACATTCTCGTGGCCGTTGACTACTTGTCTAAATGGTTTGAAGCAAAAGCGCTCCCCACTAAAGATGCCTGAGTTGTTGTAAAATTCTTGAAATCTCTCTTCGCCCGATTTGGAACTCCTCGTGCTATTATTAGTGATCGCGGTACTCATTTTTGAAATGACCAATTTGCAAAAGTCATGCTTAAATATGGGTTTATCCACCGTCTCTCTACCGCGTATCATCCATAAACGAGTTGAGGTTTCAAATCATGGTTTGAAACGCATTCTGGAAAGGACCGTAGGCGAACACCGTGCTTCGTGGTCCGATAAATTAGATGACGCCTTGTGGGCCTTCCGTACCGCATTTAAGATACCCATCGGGTGCACTCCTTATAAGTTGGTGTACGGAAAGGCTTGTCATCTACCCATCGAGCTTGAGCACAAGGCCTAATGGGCCTTGAAACATTGCAACTATTACCTCAAGACCGTGGGTGATCACTAGAAAGTTCAATTG
>BQNB010053584.1:13989-36898 GCA_026074375.1 Tanacetum coccineum
ATTTGGATAGTGAGTTACGACAGGTAACTTTGGTACAGGTAATGCACATCCAAACACAGTGTTACTTTGTTGAGATCTCAACAGAAAGAACACAAATGCAAGTAGGAGCGGTATTATGTTCGATACCTTATTTTTGAAAAATCGAGTTGTAATTACTTGCGCCATAGCATATCTAACTGTGAATCTAGACGCTCTAGCTGAACGGTTCACATTAGGTGTGACTATACCAAAAGTTTACGGGTTCAGTTGATACATGGTCCTTCCGGTTTCTCTTCACGGCTTAGTGAGAGTTCCTTTACAAGCCGCACGAAGAAAGCTATTAATGTAATTGAGTCTGTGCAGTCTCTAAGAAGTTCAGACATCACATATATTATCCATTAACATCTATTGATCCCTCCAGTTAGTTGTTTACTAGATAAGTCTACCAAATCTGTCATACACTCATACCCACGCTCCATCAATAGTGGCAACAATTTTTAACATATCAGAAACTTCATAAGATGGATTAAAAACATGACAACCTCTTAAACATAAAATAGAAACCAAACTATAACTAAAAGGTTGTTCACATTTAGAAACCCATTCTTTTAAATTATTTTGAAATCTTAATCTTAGGTCCATCAAATCAAGTTTCATGCAACTAATAATATGGAGTATATGATAACTTTTAAATATGAGTTTACCTCACTATGGTAGAAACTGAGAAGAACAGAGATGCCATCCACAATATGAGCCCCTATTGACTAAACCCGGCGAGCGGAATCTTGTTCTTTATGAATAGACCGTTTGATCTTAACGAAGCTATTATTAGACGATTTGAACGAAGGTATACTTTTTTCTCATTCTCTGTAGCCCGCTCCAGTGTCCCCTTATACCCTCTTTCACCTTATCAGTCGCCTGCCATGTGACAGACCTCACACCCTCTTTAACATTTTTAGCATTCTGGTATGCTCTTCATGCGCCTCTCTCGTGTTCTCATAAGACCCGTCTTTCACATTTCGAGCCTTTTCATTTGCTGCATCTTTTACAGATTGTATAGGGTCAATGTCATAAAATACCAACGAAGTTTCAAAATTGTCCCGACTTCACCAACGAACTAAATTTCGTTCTCTCTACACCAACGAACTTTCAAATTTTGTTCCGATATCACCCATATTATACAATTTTACTGACACCATGTCAGTTACCCTCCACGCTGGCAACGATTTTTATTTTAATAATCTAGTGTCATGCCACGTAGGCTTTCCACTTCCAAAAAAAAGTCAAAGTCCATGTAACTTCACTCATCAAAATCTCAGTTTATCTCCTCCCATTCTTTTTTCTCTCTACCAAAAATCACATATTCATCTTCATATCAACCTCTCCTTTTTACCACATAAACACATAATCTTCCATTTGTTTGAATATTTCAACCATACAGGCGTAATGTTTCATGACCCTTTTCAACACCATAATCTTCCATTTGTTTCTTTCAGAAATTTGATCGAAGTCCATACCATTCCGTAGCCCCTCATCATTCTGTAGCCCCTATCGAATATCTAGTGTGCTAAAATACTCATCACACAGCAAACTATGAAACAACTCAATAGCTTCGATAACACACCCATTATTAACACAACCCGATAAAACGCCACAAGTGCATTCCCATCAAAGACATCAAAACAAAACCCACATTTCATGACACACCCATTAACAGCACGTCCCATCATCACATCACTCCCAACCCACACGCTTTCAACACAAACGTATACGTAAACTTATCCACACCCACACCCTCCCCACGCATCTCCTTAAACACACCCAACGCTTCATTTCCAAAACCCGAATTAGCATAAGCTTGAATCATCATATTCCATATAAAAACCTCTCTTTGAGACATATTATCGAACACTTTACGTGCATCTTGTATATAAAACTGACCCAATTCACAATACAAGCCAATAAGCTTAGACCCAATAAACACATTTTGGCTATAACCACCTGTGATGATACAAATTAGGTGGTGTGTTTTTGTTGTTATGTTAAACCGTAACGAAGATGAACCAACCCCATGGCGGCCTCCAACACCATCCATGAGCTTATGAGTTGAAGCCATGACAAAACATAGCCTAAACCAAATTCCATTGTTGTTTGTTGTTGTATTATATTTATAGATCTAAAAATGAAGAAAATAAGTGTTTGGTTGAGTTTATGAACGAGTTTGTTGAGAATGTAACAAGGAAAACGGGTTAGGGATTTGTTTATATTATATTTATAGATCTAAAAATTGTTGTTTGTGGTTGGGAAATTGTTGTTAGTTTCTTGAAGATGATTGAATGTGAGACTAGTTGGAAGGATGCACAGTTTTGGTTATGATGATGATGATGTTTTAGTTGGTGTGTGTGAGTTTTGTTTTTTTATAAAGATGATGATAATGTTTGTTGTCTCTCGTGTATGTTTTTAATAATAATAATAATAATAAATATGACGTGGATAAGTAGCCGGTCATATTGGTGATATTGTCACATAATCTACAAGTACGTTGGTATAGGTAAGACGAAATTTAGTTCGTTGGTGAAGTCGAGACAATTTTGAGACTTCGTTGGTATTTTATGACATTAACCCGATTGTATATGGCTTTTCCAACATACGGTTTTTACATATTTCCCATCCTGCTGTTTACGCCTTCTTAAATAATACAAATAAAGCACATCTATAACAACAAAGGCAAAAGTTAAAAGCGAAACGTGACTGTAAAAAAGTGTGTACACAAACACAGGCAGCCTCTGAGCATAAATGACATATACAGTAACATTTTGTAAGCCTTTTATTAACTTAAGTTGTAAAGAAATAGTAATACATGAGCAATCATAAAGACTACTAGAATCGATCATCAAAAAAGTGTAGCAACTACACAAATGTGAAGTTCCGTTAGAATTAGTGGTTACCTAAGTTCTATAAAACCTGCTATTTCCTTATATTAGTGAAAACTAAATTTTTCTATAGAATTTGTATTGAACACAAATTCAAATCCAAATCCAAAATTAGAATCTCATAATGAAAATTTTACTTGATGCAAACAATCAAAAAGGAAGCCTTGAATATAAAAACCCCTAAATTATAATGTATAAAAACCAAAATCCGAAAAGCAGGGTTTATAAACTTACAATATAGATTAGGGATCTTAAAGTCTTTTTCTTTGAATCTTGCACCTAATTTTTACAATCCTTTTTTGTAGATGAGACATTGAAGACAAAGCGTCTGCTATTTTTTGTAAATCATGGTTGTTTAGGGGTGTGTGTGGGGGGGTGCTTTCTCCCTTACACCAGCAAGTCTAAAACAATCGCATTTCAATAACAGGTTATCAAATAAACAACGACCTAATATGAATGTTTACTTGTAACCGAATGGTCAACTACTTCAGAAATAGCAATACATGAGCGATCCTAAACACCCTCTGCGGGTAGGTAGAAGGTTTACTTGTAACTGAGGTTACCCATACTCTAGTTGCACAGCTCATTAACAACAACAGTGTTAGGCTAAGGTTAAAAAAAGCAGTATGGCGGACGGCAAAAGAGTTAAGAAAAAAGCTTTTGGTGAGTGTGTGTAGCAACTCATGATCATAAGTTTATGTGTTTCGTTCAACTTATGATTGTAAAATAAGGAAACCGCAAACTTAAATAAGCAAACAGAATGTGGTTTGTGTTGTTTTGCTAGGATTCCGGTTGGTGTCGAAAACTTATTATGTCCATCCAAAACTGCGTATGAAATAGATGACTTCCTTGCTTACGCGGATTTGCATAACGACAATGTATTTCTTTTATCATATTTTAAAGACTATACTATACTTATCATTTGATCATATACTTGTGTAAAAAGGTCGGGTAATTGGGCAGTACTACAAAGCAAACACCAAATTTTATGAAAACTATCAAGTAAAGCACATAACATCAATTATCAATAAGCTCTTAAAGTTACTGATATTTTAGCTATTGGCTTTTCTTCTCCTCTAAAATACATAAAAAAATTTACAGTTTAACTTGCAACAACCTCAAAACTGTATATAGAAATATTATAATCTAAAATATGTTCGTCTCTCCCATACCTTTGACTTGTCCTTTCGATCCCCGCTCGTGTAAATAGCTTTAATCACATTTCTGTGGTCCTGAATGCATTGGCGAGATTCACTACTATCCACCTCAAACAACAACACGTATGGTTAAAGTAAATTATTATACAATATCTAAAAGTAAGAAGGCCAATCTACGCACCTCAAACAATTTAAATTTGAAGCTATCATATGTTGTAGGCACTCGCCTGCCTTTTGTCTCCTCCTAAACTGCAAGGTATCAACATACAATATCAGTGGTATCCTGCCGGCGAATCAAAGTCATGGTTCAGTTGCAAGAAACATACAAATCCTAAAACTTAAGATTTTTTACAAAAAATTAACATTGAACAACATAACTCGATCCATCATGTTCGTGACACTGCAGGAGCTCCTCCTTTAGCGTGTAGCTGAAATTTTTTGTTTAGGGTCAATTTAAAGAGTATATGCTTAGGTTCGCATTACTACCAAAACCATTAGAAAAAAACACTAACCAGTGAATAAGACCTTATTGGCTAAAGCGAATAAGCTAATGGTAAAAAGGGTCTGCTCCATCTTTAATATTGCAGAACCGAGCCTTTAATATTGCAGAACCGAGCCTGGCAAAATAAAAACCTTAATTCAATACTTAAAATTAAAAAAAATTATAACTATAATTAAATAAACCAAATCAAAAAACCTAAATTAGATTAATACCTTAAATGAGATTCATAAACCCAACACCATCCTCCATCTTTAAACATCACGCCGCTGACGGTAAAAAAAGAGATTGAAGAGGTTTGGTGGGAGGTGAGATTGAAGAACCTGGAATGTATTGTGTGTGTGTGTGGAGGTTTGGTGTTTCATGAATCATAACTCTGTGTGTGTGTGTGTGTGGAGGTGCACGTATATGTCTAGTGAGGATGAGTCGCGTTATAAATTGAATAATGCAAAAACCCAGCAATAACAACCGGGTCAGGGCACTATCCATAAAATTCGGCGGGTTCCGGCGGGTCGACCTATGCTGCATTAAATGAAGTTTATTTCCCTAGGGCTTCCTTAAGAGCATCTCCAATGCAAAAAACACCAATAGATTTTTACAATTTTAAAAAGCTTTTTGGAGAGGTTTTCTTGCATTAAAGTAAAAAAAATTTGAAAAGCTTTTTCTAATGACTTGTTAAAATACAAGTCATTCTTCAAAGCTTTAGCATACAAAACTTACATGCATTAAAAGCATTAAATGCAAAAAGTCTTTAAAGACTTTTTGCATTGTAGATGCTCCAAGGGATAATTTCATTTCTGGCCCAAAATGCAACCCTAAGCTCAGGAATATTTTTTTTCAAAACTGACCTAAAAGTACAACGGTTGCCCCAAAAGTACAACAGTTGCCCCAAAAAGTACACCAAGTTGCCCTAAAAATGTGTACTTTTTTGCCACGTGTCAAATTTTGCACGCGAGTTGCCTAGTAGCCAAGTTGCCCGGGGTCAATTTTGGAAAAAAAATGTTCCTGGACTTAGGGTTGCATTTTGGGTTTGAATTTTGGGCCACTTTTAGAATTATCCCTTTAAATAAATTGAGTAATAGTAATTTTTCCTTTGTTCTATTGAAGGAGACCAAAACATATATAAATTTTGAGCACTTGACATAGAAAAAGAAAAAGAAGTGAAATAGATTTACTTGATGTTTATGACACTCGAAACACCTGTCACGCATGTACCCACATGTAACGTGTTAACTAAGTGTCATCTTTTCTTTAGGGTAAAAGCCATAAATTACCAACGTACTTTCCAAAATTTCCCGACTTGAATCCTTTACTTTTTTATTAACACCGAAACTCGCGCACTTTCAAATTTTTAACCGACTTGAACCAAACGTTTGTACCGTTAGTTATTATGTGGCAACGTTAGTCCATTTAGCTAACAACCGCTTTGCATCGTTAGTCCTTTAACAATAATTTTCTTTATATGATTTTCTTTAAATGATTTTTTACGTTTTCGCTCGTTTTTTACGGTTTCGTCCGTTTTTTTACGATTTCGTCTGGTTTTTTACGTTTCCGTTTGTTTTTTTTGCGTTTTCGCCAATTTTTTTACGTTTTCGTCCGTTTTTTACGTTTTCGTCCGGTTTCTTACACTTTCGTACATTTTCTTACGTTTTCCTCCGTTTTTTTACTATTTCGTCTGTTTTTACGTTTCTTTTGTTCTTTTACGCTTTCACACGTTTTTTTAAATATTCGTTCGTTTTTTTACGTTTTCGTCTAGCTTTTTACGATTTCGTCTGGTTTTTACATTTTCTTCCGTTTGAAATCGTACGAAAACGTAAAAAACGGACGAAAATGTAAAATACAGACGAAATCGTACGAACGCGGTTGAAATCGTACGAAAACGTAAAATACGAACAAAATCGTACGAACACGGTTGAAATCGTACGAAAACGTAAAAATACACACGAAAACGTAAAAAATGGACGAAAACGTAAAAGATGGGAAGAAAACGTAAAAAAACGGACGAAAACGTAAAAACAGTCGAATTTTTAAAAAACCAGACGAAAACGTAAAACAACGGACGAAAACGTAATAAAACGTACGAAAGCGTATGAAACCGGACGAAAACGTAAAAAACGGGCGAAAACGAAAAAAAAACAAACGAAAATGTAAAAAACCAGACGAAATCGTAATAAACGGACGAAAACGTAAAAAGAAGTACGAAAACGTAAAAAACGAACGAAAACGTAAAAAAACGAGCGAAAACTTAAAAAATCATTTAAAGAAAATCATATAAAGAAAATTATTGTTAAAGGACTAACGATGCAAAGCGATCGTTAGCTAAATGGACTAACGTTGCCACATAATAACTAAGGGAACAAACGTTTGGTTCAAGTCGGTTAAAAATTTGTAAGTACGTGGGTTTCGGTGTTAATAAAAAAGTAAAGGGTTCAAGTCGGGAAATTTTAAAAAGTATGTTGGTAATTTATGGCTTTTACCCTTTTCTTTACCAATATGCTGACTCACTGTTTAACACCTCAATTTGGTTATATTTAGAGGAAAAAGAAGCATGAGCTGTAAATGATTTAAATACTCATAACCACCATCGTCGTTCAAGTCCTCCGCTGCCAAGATAAAAAAAATTCCCAAAAATCTCAATAACAACAAAAGAACAAAACCCCTGTAATCAACATGTTAGAGAGATAGAGAGTGTCGATTAGGGAGAGAGAGGATCGGTGGTGTGTGTGTTATTGTGAGAGTGATAGTGGGATTTAGAAGGAGAGGACACGTACACATGCTACGTGTTTTCTTATCAAGAAGGAATAATGAACAAATACGTGGGTCGGGTTCGAGTTGAACAAACATTGAATGCATTGCCTCGGGGCAACGATCTTGCCTGTTATATGTATAGTATAATATGTAGTAACAAGTTAATGGAAAAAAAATCGTGATTAAGCATGAGTGTGGCTTTGTAGGTTAATGACACGTTTACACTTAGTATGGCTACGTAGAGATAATACTAAAAAATAATACTTATGTTTTTTATCTACTCATTTAGGAGTGTTGCGAGTTGTATTATCTTGAGTATAGTGGGTAAATTATACCTCAAAACATCTAAAGTCTAGACTATAAACGAATAAACGCGTAAGTGCAAATACCGAGTTATGCCTAAAAAAGACATATACATGTAAAAAAATGTATTAAGTTTTACTTTTATTATTATTAGCTTTTAATTTTTTTATTAATTTTTTTTATACGGGTGACACTAATTATTTTAAAATAACGAAATATATTATTTATAATAAGTTGACATTTATATATAATCATAGGTCAAAGGCACATTCGTAAACAAGGTTTCCAAATAAAAAGACAATCTAAGCACAAAATAACTCGGCAAGCTCAAAATAAACTTAACACAAGTAAGTTTAGTCTAAGACGTTATAAAAATATAATCAGTCACCAACATGAGTTAGACGGTTCTCACAGTATGCAAGCTATGTAAGACTCATTAGGTGAAGACAATTTTCAATCTTCATCAAATTACAAGGCCAAGATCAAGACGCGAACTGCGAACGTCATCAACGGCGGTCTTCATCTTCGCTACGTTTGTAATTTTATTTGCTTTCCGAAATATTATTTGTCATCATCAAAAAGGGGGAGATTGTTGGTGCAACATTGACCAAGATCTCATTTATGTTTTAATGATAACAAATAAACGCTCGCAAACGTAAAATAACAAACGATAGCTAAAACTCGAAAAAACATATTCGGGAATCTGGCGTGCTAGGCACGCGTCAGCGCGCCACTCGCGAACTCCTTTTTTAGGGATTTTTCAGTGTCGGCTTTCCTCTTTCCCGACACATCTGGAAACTTCAATAAAGGTATTTTAGCATTTGGGAACACTCCAAATAAGGTTTAGAGTTAGAGAGGAGCAAAAACGAATCCTCCAGTTTTTCTATAAAATGTCAACTCAAATTTTTTATCAAACGCCTCTAGCCATGGCCGAGACTTCTTTTAAACCTAGTATGATCATGTTTTCAACATACCAACAAGCAAAGTATTCATTTGACCTTAATTTGGATTTACGTTGTTCCTAATCACGTAACGGGTTTTACTCCATTATTGGTCAAACTAAGTCAAAGGTCATTTTGCGTAAACGCATCCTTTCCCATTATGGGAGATGTTTTATTTAAGATTCAAAGCACTTAGCTTGTTTGCATCAAGATTATTAGTAATCAAATCCATTGTTGATTATCATGGATTAAAGTCTTAATGACTATTTGAGTTTGTGGTATTTTGAGATTAATCATGCTTTGAGTTTTCTCATCTCCACGCCTATAAATATTTTTACAAACTCACATGTATTACTCACATGTACAAGTCCACACTCCTTCTATACAATATTCTTATTAATCACTTGTTTACCTCTCTTACCCAACAAGTGATTTCATCTCTTCCAACACACACTTCAAACACCTTCTTCCTAAACAATCCCATAATCACATATGCCCACTCTTTTCTCTCTTATTAGCAATATGATTATTAACCCAAATAAATCCTTTGATTTTATCCTTATCTTCATCATCTTCATCTTCATCTTCAAACCCTCACTCACATAAACCTTCTCCAAATAATCCCTCAATATGCCAACTCACATTTCCTTACACAATGTACTATTCTTGTACTTGTTGTACTTCTTGTTCCCTACATTCCAAATAATATATCCTCCATATCTTTTCAAAACATTCTTCACCACTCATTCACTATTCACCTTCTTCTTCACAACATTCAAATTTCACACACACTTCATCATCCTCACCCTTGATCAATTCATGTCATCAATCCAAGTTCCTACACTATTCTCTTCTCAACCTTTGGATTGAAACTCAAACAAACACACTTTCTCTTCTAGTCTTGATCAAGCCACCTTATCAATCCAAACTCCCTCATTCTCTTCTCAACCATTAGATTAAATACGTATCTAAAAAAACACAATCTCTCTCACAAACATTCTCTTCTTACTCACACAACAAATACAACTCTCTTATCACCCTTGTTCTTGCCATATCACCTATCCTACTTACCTCTCCTCTTCACATCCTCACCCTCTATTTTAAACTAAGATCAAGAGGCTCCCTTCTATTACATCATGTCACATCATGAAAACTCATACACAACCCATTCCTTCTTATCCAACATGTGTTTAAAGATTTTGAAATTCAAATTTCAAATCTTTCCCCCTTTCTCTCAAGCAAAGGATATTCCAAGAATATTCCTTTGTACTAGAACTAGCCATTTCAAAACCTTACTTGGATCCCAACTAAGCTAGTTATACTTTGAGGAATAAAAAAAATACTCCTTTTCGATAACTCTTTTCTCTCTTTACTATATCGGATAAGCAAAACGCTTTTAATACTTCACAAACATTTTATCAAATGGCTATTTGAGTTGGTTGACTTTGAGTATAAGAATGATTGAAAGGTCATAGCGTGAAGTACAATTGGGGTTTAACAAGCGCGGGTATTTATAACTCCAAAGTCATGAAGAAAATTATTACGGAATTTAGCGCGCTGGACACGCGCTGACGCGTGTGCAGTGCGCCACTCGTGAATTATTTTCCCAAGTTTAGGACTCTTAGCATATAAATCCCCACCCTTGGCCTTTGTATTCCTCACCTCTTGCAAACATTATTTCCTCTTTTTTCTCTCCTCTAATCCTCTAAGTCTAACACCTTTTGTGTTCTTAATCTTCTCTTCTATCATGCATTAAAGAACACACATCTCCACAAGAGAACCATACAAGTACCTAATCCATACTTATGTGTTTTGTAGAGGGTCTTCTTTCTCATACCCTTTCTTTAGAATCGAGTCTCGAGGTTAGGTTAGGACTTGGTTCACCATCTATCTTTTTATTCAATCGAGTTATAAGGAAAGTCTTGTATCTGTGGAATCTAGCCTAGATCATTGGGGATCTAGTTAGGATTTTAAAAAGCTTCTAAGGGGAAGGATTTTAGATTTATAGGATAAGTCGAATCACGGGTTCTTAAGGGTGGATTACAAGGGCAGAATACATTAGATAGTAACTCTTCTGTGTGAGCGCCGGTCTTTGTTGAAAGCCGATGGAGTTAAATTGTAATACGGTTTATAGTCCACCATAACGATTATACTAGTATAGTATCGGAGTCGTGAATTCGCAACTGGACATACGGAAGGACTAAACCCCCCTTCCCGAACCAGTATATATCGTGGTTTCTTTCTCTCTTTCTATCTTTATCTACTTATTGTTTCTTAGCTAAGTAACCACTCGGATCTTTTGAGACTTGAAGTTTTATAAACTTTAAAAAGTCAAGAAAAGCATATTCACCCCCCTCCCCCGCCCCTCCATGGTTCTATACCATGTTCTTGGTTAATACTTAAAACAAAATGAAACCTTAATATGGGTATTTGTTTGGATCGACCAAGCAAGAGAAAAAGAAGAGCAAGAGATATGTGAATGAGATACTAATATAAGTCCTAAAAGCATTGTATCAATGTGAATTAATGGTTAAAGTTTAGTGAGAATACTAGAGAGAGGGAGTTATCCAAATGAGGTTTTTATTAAAGAGAGAAAAAGGAGGGAGAGGATTACAAATGGTAATTATGAAAAGCCTCTCTAACAAGGAGGCAAATCCTCACTATTTATACTCTTTTTCTCTAACTACTAACACTTAGCATATTGAGCTCATTTCATTAATTATGGCCCAATAAGCCTTATTACAAATTAAATGTAAACTAAAATTACTTATAAAATAAAACTAATAATCAACACTTTTATTATTCCTAACAATCTCCCCCTAAGGGTCGATTATCAAGACGTACAATATAATTAATAAGGGGTCTTCCGTTCACGAAACTTTCCTATCTCTTCATCTGACGATGATACTTCTATCGTTCTTCTATCTCTTCTTCAAACAACGCCATCAGCTTTTTATCTTGTTTGCTTAGATGAGTTTTTAAGAAATCATGTCGATCTTCCACATTGATAGCACTTATCTTTCTCAAGACTCTTTTCAAAGTAGCATCACTAAACTTCTGCAGTTCATCAATATCCATTGCTCTCCTTTCCTTTTTGCTATTCTCATATATAATTCCAACGAAAGGATCACCAATGACTGAATACGGTGGAATTGTTTTAATACCAGGAATAGTGATGGTTGGAGTAGTAAGATTGACTTTCATCTGGTAAATCTCTATTCCTTGCTAAAAATCATGAACCCTTCCTCAAATCACACAGCTTCTGATGAATACAATCAAAGCCTTTATTAATGCCATGTGTTGTGGATCATCATTCTTCTCAAACAGATATAATACATGTCTTTAATGTCGTTCTTATTTAAGTACTTGAAGTATGATTCTATGAATATAGAGTTTATCATCATATCTTTTCACATAAACTTCATTAATCTTTTCATTCCCATATACATCATGATGTAGTACTATGACTATATAAATAATCTTTCTATTTGAGAAGACTTCATCTAGATCTGATCTTGTTGTGTTGTGACATTGCCAATAATACATTCTTTCCCAGGTACTCTTCCAATGATGAATAGATAAACATGCTGAAACATTAAACCTTGTTAACACTTTACCTACCCATCTTTTCAGCACTTCTTCAAGATCATCTTCCGGGAAAGAAGTTGCATGAATCTTATGCAATGATTGTATATATTTCCTAGCCTTGGTATTTCCATTATTAAGGAAGAAGAGATATTTTTTTACAAATACTTGGTTGGAGCATTTAGATCTCTTTCACAACCTTGAAACACTTGAGCAGGTTTCTCAAGAAATTAACGAGTTTTATCTTCTTGTCTGCTTTCCCACACTATTTGATTTTTCATGTAGTTTTCTATTTGTTGAAGATGATACTCATATTCTGCCCCAGTCTTGCATTGACTCTTCAAGATATCATTATGAGAAAACTTCATTTTGTGTAAATCAACAGTTGTAGGAACCCACTTCTTGCCCTGTATCTCTGTAAGAAATTCAGTTGTTGCTTCCTCATAGACATTCTCATCATCATCTATTTCTTGAACCGTAGGCCATCCATCAAATGCTTGTATTGGTGGTTGTAATGTATGAATTTTTGATTTTTGAACTGTTGTTAGTTTAGATGATGATGTTTGATTGGAAGATGTTATGACATTTACAGACGAAGACCCTTTAGTTGTCTTCTGCCTTTTACAACTCTTCTCCCCCTCAGGATTATCATCTGGATGATTATCCTGATCACGCATTCGAGAAGCTTTAGGTCTGAAAGTGTCAAGTAGAGCTGAAGTCTTTTTAGACTTTTCTTTTAATCCTTCCATATCATAGGATCAACAACTTGTGATTGAGTATTTAGGAACAACTTCATGAAGTTCATCACTAATCATTCCCATAATAGTTGGTAGATCACTCTTGCGAACAACTTCAGAAGTTGTAGCATGTGTATCCGTCAATTCCTGGAGTGGTGCCTTATCTGAAGATAAGTTAATCCTAGGGGATCTAGGGGGTGTAGGAATTGGTGTTTGCATCTGCTCATTCCTAGTCTTCAAACTACCCGAAATATTTTTCCTGGTCAATGCATGATCATCATTGTCATTTTCATCATCATGTACAATCTTCTCCGGATTTTCCTTATTACTCCAAGGCTCTAACCTAGTACGGGGATTTTCTTGACTTAACATAATAGTATCATCAAATGTATCAACCTCTTCATTATATCCTTCAAGAATTTTCTCAACCTCTTCAGTTAGAATTGCATCCTGAACTACAACAACAACAACTTGCTTTTCTTTATATTCCTTAGCACTTACAAATTCAGTAAGACTAAAGTTTTGTGTCTTAGTTATTTGATGTTTCTCAATTTTAGTAGATATTAGAACAGGAACCATATTCAGGTTGTTTTGCTTTGAATTTGATTCTCAAAGGTTTTTTTGGTTCACTTAACTCCCCAACAACTTCCCCTTTCAACTTATGTGGAGTACTTCTCGGTTTAGGTGGCTTAGGGGCGCTAAGTGTCCTATGTGTCCCTTGAGTAGACACAACCGGTGGTGGTTGTATCATTAGGACATCTAACCCTTGAAATTCATCAACATAATCCCTATAAGCTTCGGTTTTCTTATTATCCTTTATCAACAATTCTGATGGAAACCTAACAATTTCTTGAACTTTATCACCGGTAGCAAACATCTTTGCAACAAGATCATTATACGAGATATAGTTATATGGTTCAGTGATTTATTTTGGAACAGTAAGGTATGTTGCAAACACATGATTAATGATCAGCTTGGTGTATCAAGGATATTACACTGCTTTCTGAGGTTTCTTCTCGACTTGATAAAGAAAATCAGTCCAAATGAGTTGAGCAAAATCCACATTGTGCTGATTGATAACAACATAATACATCTGCAATGTGTTGATTTTGGTTTGATCAAATCCCGTCATCTTTGAAGTAGTACAACAATTAAGCACTTTGTACAACGTTTGTCATGGCTGTGGCAAATTCTTGATAAGGAACTGCGTCACGAACTCAAGTTGTCCTACATAACCAATTGCCTTCAAGAATTTTGCAATGGTTAAGAATTAAGGTGCTTGCACAAATGGTTTTTCTTGTGTTTGGTTAGGAAGACGCAACATAGTACGAAAGATGTCAAGAGTAAAATCAACCTCCTGTTGATCTATCTTGAATCTTATAACATCCTTTGCATCTGTAACTTTGTGAACCGTATACCAGAATTGCTAAAGATAGATAGTTGGTGATGGTGCATATAAAGTTAAAGCATATTTCAAAGGATGATTCATGAGAATTTCACCAATTATCTTGCAAGGCTTTGAGCATGGAAGATCATTCAGATCAGCCTTTGAGGTACACTTTCCTATTTGCACTTGAATAGTTACTGGTACAAGTTCATTTGCAGTGAGAAGTTGTAAAATATGAGGTACGCTTTCATTTGGTATGTGTTTGAGAAATAAAACTAGATGAAAAATGTGTATATGAAACCTGCACACCAAGTGTTTGATAAAATGTCTACACAATATTCTATAACTGTGATGCACTAGTTTCGTACTATGATGCACTAAGTTCACATAAGATGTATGATAAAATCTCTCAAAGAGTCTTGTCTTTCTGCATAATTATACTTAACTTTTGACTTTTTGATTAGCTTGTTGATTGAGACAATATTAGTAACTGATATTGTAACGAATATAGAAGATAGATCCTGGTTGGCTAGATATATAAATATATGTTCTTTTGTACATTATTATTATATGTATATATCTAGAGATATTTGTTTGTGTTCCTATCTTGGGTATTCCTTGCTTGATCTGTATAGTCATTTAGTTCTATATATTTTGACCTTTTAATGTGGCTCGTCCTTGTATTGTATAAGAATTGAAAAATGATATATTGCTAGGCCCATTTATTTGGTCATACTTTTTGTCTCCAAACAATGAAGATGATATGAACCAAATTTCAAAATATATTGTATGTATTGATCAAGCGTAGTATCTCCATGTTATATGTTTATGATATTTGGTAACTTTGTCAATCGGTGGAAAATACTCCTTTGGATTATCACTATGAGTAATGTGATCAATCCCTAGTTGTGCACTTTTTATAGATTCTGAAGAATTTGACCTTAGTAGTTGTGGTACCCAACTCGTGACCAGTATTCGGCGCTATAATACTGATATCAAGTCGATATGAGGATCTGAGGATGTGTTGTTGTTTATTCTATGTATTTATTTACACTAATAATAATAATAATAATAATAATAATAATAATAATAATAATAAGATATAATGAGAGAGGGGTATTTTAGTAATTTAACTACAACAATATGAGGGCATTTTAGTCATTTTATAGCATTTGACTGGTCAAACTAACAGTTAACGTAAAATTTGACCAAAAGTGAAACGAAACTTGAAATTTGGACCAAAAGCAAAAAAAAATTGAATTTTGGACAAAAAGTAAAATCTGCACAAACCACAAGGACCAAAAATGTACTTAACTCTTATATTTTGGATCATTCTTTGTTTGTCTCATCTAAGTTCCGGTATGAATGTATGGGGTTAAATTGATAACTATGCCCTTTTTCTAGTCAAAAGGATTCCAAAGACTATTCGACTTCTTTTCTGTCACTTTTCATTGCTTATTTTGTCATGCACAACCTTGTATTTTTTTCCTTTAGAAACTCTATTACATGCATATGCTTAATAACCATTTGCAGTTAAACATTAAACCTCAATTTGCATAGCTTCAATTAAGTTTGGTTTAATTATGCAGGAAGTTTTCAACTGAAACTTAAAGCTGCAAATGCTCAGAAAGACAATTATAAAGTATGTAGGATGAAAACATTCTTGTTACTGAGATAACGGATCAAAATGGAGTGCCAGTGGATATGTCACCTGATGAATCTAATGCCTGATCTCCTGACTCTCTTGTGTCTGCAGAAGCCCAAGAGTCTAAATCTTCAAATTTCGTTGACCAAAATGTAGATCGACTTGAAGGTGCATCTTCTATTACAAGTCACTCCGCTTCTATAGAAGAAACGGCTGACCAATCTCATATACAATCACTTTAGTGAACCATGAAGCAATTCTAGAACCGTCAATGGCGGACTTATCACAAGTAGGCAGCCATGACAACCTTCCTGGTTTCAACATGCTTCCCTAGTTGGCTCCAATCAACATAGAGGAGTCACTACCATTACCACCTCTTCCACCTATGCAATGAGTACAACAATAGAGGAAAGCTTCCGAATACTTCCATGAGTACAACAATGCCAGATGGCGGTTTACATGGCTTCAGTAACTTCCCATCACCTTTTCCACCAATTGAAACTCACCCTCCACTAGATCAGAATGAAAATATAACAATCGAAAAATCTAATAATGGTTATAAAGACATGGAAAGTTCCAGTAACGAGTTACCAACTGAGCCAAGTGTAAACACATAGGAAGTTGCAGAAAGTATTGTTCCACAACCACCATTTTATACTGAGCCAAGTGTAAACACAAAGACAAAGGAAGTTGCAGAAAGGATTGTTCCACAACCACCATCTGATACTGAGCCGAGTGTTAACACAGAGGAAGTTTCCGAAAGGATTGTTCCACAACCACAATCTGATAAAGAGCGACCTGTATATGTGTTTCCTACTGAACATGAAATTATTAGACCATCCTCTTCACTTCCTGTAGTTGATGATGAAAGGCCAAACGGAATCCGGCCTATAAAGATTCAACAACCTCGTACCCCTTTCATTGATGCTGTTGCTGCTCATGACAAAAGCAACTTAAAGTTGATAATTCTCTTAGTGATCTGAATATGTTAAAATAATTCAGGTAAAAAAACGGGCGGATGGGGTTGGCCGGTCCTTAAAACATTTTTTTGAAGTTTTATACTAAATGTTTATGCGTTAAATCTTTTCATATGACTTCCAACCTGTTTGATCAGTTCGCCCCGTTTGTTCTATTTCCTTCTTAGCTGAATCCTTTAGCTTAAGCAATAAGTAAGAAACATTACTGAAGAAATGTGTACTTGTAGAACAATTAGGAAGTCATCTCAGTAACGCACTAGATAAGCCTAAAGGTGTGATCATATTCTAGAACATAGAATTATAGACAGTTGTAATATTAGAGGGTCAATCATTTATGGTTTATCTCAACCTTATCGTTATGGTATTATATTCCATTCTGCTATGATAAACAAAAAAACATCTTTTCTTCTTTCTGGTCATTTGTATCAATTCTTCACATATGACATTAATAGACTTAAAATCAAGTATACCCTTGTAGTTTAAGAAGTGGCATATATTGCCACATGCGTTGTGCCTCACATTCTGAAATAGTGTGTTACTTGCACCATGCCCCATGAAAGAGAGCATTAAGAGTAGTAGAGACAATAAAGAACTGTTTAGATATTAAGAATGAGCGTCCAATAAATGTCTATAATGGTAAACATCAAGAATCGTTCTGTTCTATTCATCTTGAATATACTCCTTCACGTAGATTATGATGCAACAAATATGTTTTGGTGGATATGTTTTAGTGGTGAAAACTAGATAATACATATAATTGAAAGAAAGCTGTTTAATACGAGTAGTTTCTTTTCAAACACCAACTCAATGTTTGTTATTTACAAGAACTAGTTTGAAGGCTTGTAATTGTTACTTGCATTGCCATTTCCATATTTGTATGTTCAGTATTACTATAATGGTACATTTGGTTAAATAAGGGAATGGCTATGGGTACGGTAATTCAGATGTTGTGGTTGATATTATTTGTTATCGTCGGTTGGGACATAATGAAATTGATGAACCATCGTTTACACAGCCTAAGATGTACAAGGTAAAAACATAGTTAAGTCAGTTTTTTCTAGTTTCTAGGTTTTGAACTTATTGCTTTATGTATATTTTCTAATGTTTACGCCTGATCTTGGTCGTTACAGGTTATTAGAAATCACCCCTCAGCACTTGAAATTTACAAAAAGAAGCTCCTAGAAACGGGTCAAGCAACAAAAGAAGATATTGATCGGATACAAAATAAGGTTACATTAATCCTTAATGACGAATTCCTGGCAGCAAGGATTACGTCACTTCAAAGATGGACTGGCTTTCTGCTTATTGGATTGGATATGTATACGTTGTTTATGTTGTCAAAGTTGCCTAATCAACTTCCACTATTGCTAAAAGTCAGATATCTTCTGTAGGGTCAAAACCCGAAAATCTTGAAGACATGAATGTTGGGAAAAGCAATAGAACTCTTCCAGAACTTTAGCTCCTCACAAAGCAGTTAAAAAGGTATAACATTGTGCTGCAGTAGATTTTTATACACTATGATGCAACAGTTTTATAACATTGTGATGCAATAGATTTATACATTGTGACGCAGTAGATAACATTTTGATGCATTAGATTTATGACATTTATTTTACAAATATTTTTGAAAGACAATGTTATTGCATTTGATTTATAATTTTGTAGTTGCAGTAAATAACATTGTGATGCAGCAGGTTTATAACATTTTAAATATCTGGTGCATCACAGTTTAATTACTTGGTGCATCGAAGTTGTGTTTTTACTGCATTATAGTTAAATATGTGGTGCATCACAGTGTAAATGCTTGGTGCAACACAATATAAATCTTTATTTCCAACTTTAGTAGTATTAGATTCTTACACTTTTTAGTTTTTTTCTTTAGGTGATGATGATCATTGGTTGGAAAGTGGAAACCACTTTTTTGATAAATGGACGAGTCCTCGTCTTACGCTTATCGAAGAAAAGCGAGCAACCATTAGAGCCATAAAGAGATGGGATGAGAAAGATATACTCTTAAAGAAAACATAACTTTAGTTTAAAAGCCACGGTACTACAAATCAGTAGAGTGTAAATATAATCGAGGGATTGCCATGGTCAGTAAGTGATAAATATATTCTTGCTGGCGATTCGTCATCTATTGTCGGTAGAAGCCACGTACTATGATTTCTTTACGAGTGGGTGATGCGTGTACAACCTACTACTGGCCTATTAAGGAAGACGACAAGTGCAGATCCATTAAATTTACAGTTGATTGGGGCAACAACCACAAACAAAAGGTATATCCCATTTACCTATAAGTGGAGTCGGTTCGGGCAATTTATCGTATATAAAATGGCGGTAAATATGATCTAACTTTTGATTTCCTTAGAGAAACGGTCGAAGTGGTTGAATGTCAACCAAAGTGTTATTTGAATGTTTTCCACCATCCAAACAGAATTATTTAGTCAAATTAGATGGTGTTTGGCACAATAGTTTCTGCAATCATTTGTTAATAAATTGACTGTATATAGCTTTTCTAGAAACGGAGTAGTGGACAAAAAAAGTGCGGGTCTAAACTGCATGAGATGTTACCCGTTTGTACCAGAACCTTTTTTGACTTGTTTCTTAAACCGGCCATTTTCCACGTCTGCCTGTTAATATTACTGATAAAAATCTGTTTTCAGACCCGTTAACTTTGTGATGCTGATAAGCTTTTCATGTCAGGCGCAATCAATAGGAAAAGCGGCAAGTAATTTCATTCAAGATGATTTGAAAATGGACAAAGTATACGACTACATGCTCCACCTTCTAACCGAATACTCTAAGCTCCTGAAATACAACTCCACAATTCCCAAAAAAGCAGTTAAGCTTTGTTCAGAATCAATGGCTTGTTCTTCACAAGGATTCGAAAAGGATTTCATGATGGCATACCTCCATTATTCGTTTACGTCTACAAACTCTTTGTCATATTATCAGACTCTATCTAAAATGCTTTGCAACTTGTCATCATTTCCACAAAACACGTGTCTAGTCGACTATTGCAACAAGTCCTGTTTTAATACTTCAGAATTTTGTATACCTATTTTCCCTCGCATTATATTTATAATAATTTAACAGGTTATAAGACTCTCTTTACTTGTAATATAAATCATTCACTAAGGTTTATGAATGCAAACACGGTCAAATATAGTCATTTTGGTCCCTATTTCGTCTCCTGAATGTTAAGTTGATGGATGGATGTGAACTCCCAAGGAACTGATCTTAACCTCTTTCAAATGCTTTGGAGTCTAGAGCTTGCAATGCTGATTTACTGTAGATTCATAATTTGATTCGTTTTTTATATGTAGTTTAGCAAATTTTGACTGAAGTTAATACACAATTTATTCTTCTAGTTTAAATGCAACATAATTTTTGGAAAGACTAAAAGGGAAGAAAGTAGTTTTTGTTGGAGACTCCATAAATAGGAACATGTGTGATCGCTTGTTTGCATTTTTCGGAATTCGCACACGAACAAAAGAAGGGTATATGAGATACCAGGAAGCTTAGAATTCCAGAAACACGGACATCGTACCTTCAGATTTCAAACAAGCTTCCACACATTCAATTACAAGTCATTGTTGAGTTTTCAGGTCAAACCCTAGCAGCACTCAAGTTAAAATTTGTTACAAATTATTACCTCACAGTTTCATTTTCTATTACCAGTGACTTGTAGCTCCACATAAATTTCACTGTTTGTAATTTTTCTTGTAATTTTTTTCAACTGTATAATTCGTACCATCAAAAGAAAAATAGTCCATTTGACTAAGAAAGTCATAAAAAATTAATAAGCCTCTTTTGAACTTGTGTAGGTACTTTACAAGGATTGTGTTTATATAAAAGTCTCCATGTTTAGTCAGGGCATTCATCTTCTAAGGTAAAAAATGGTTCTTTTGTGCACTAATTTGGATTAGATGGCTACTAACGACCTCATTATACAAAGATGCTGATATATTAATTTTTAACACGGGACACTGGTGGACTCACGAGAAAACATCCTGAGGGTGTGAACCATTACTTTTAAGGCTTGATCAAACTATGCACGCAACATGAAAAGGAACTAGTAGCCTAGTATGTGCAGTGTGCTCATGGGAATTGCATGTTTTTAGGAAAAAATATTATCAAAAAAATTATTAGGAAGGCAACCATATTTACCGGAGACTCAAGGTTCTTGATACATACACCCGAGCTCTTTCTACATGGGCGAAATGGGTAGATAACAACATTGACAACAGGAAAACTCAAGTTATCTTTATGGGCTATGCAATCTCTCACTTTAGGTACATTACAGCTTTATGCTTGTTGGCTTTCATAAAATACGTGCGTTGATAAAGTAATCTTGGTTGTTCTTGTTTTTTGTTCCGTTCAAAGATGCATTGATTATATATTCATTGTATGCAGGGGAGGGCAATGGAATTCAGGAGGAAAGTGTCACAAAGAAACCCGAACCAATCTTCAATACAAGTCACTTAACCAATCACCCTCCAAAGATGCAAGCTTTCGACAGTGTGCTCGCGAGTGGATGGATCGACTCATGTAACAACTTCGTAACTTAATACCAGACTTACAGATTTACAGAAAAGATGGTCACCCTTTAATTTATAGACGGTTTCATCACAAGGCCATAAAGCCACAAGTTGGTGCACTGCCACTACAAGATTTTAATGTTTTTATGTCTAATAGCCGAAGTATATGCTGAAGATTTTTCCAAGAGAATGACATGTGGTGTATGTGGAGAAAATTGAATTCCTATTTTGTCATTGTGGTTATTGTCATTAGTAGTTTGGTTATTGGTCATTTTGTATTGGAATGGGCTTGTCACTGTCTACTTTTATTTCTAGACAAGTTTGGTCTTTTTAGGGGCTTGTCCTAATTAGTACCTTTCTTGGTCTATTTATTGTAAATAACTTTTATTTTATTTAATACATTTTACCTTTATAAAAGAATATTTAAATAAATTTATTATCTAATTTTGGTACCAAATACCGCATCACATTGTAAATTTTACTGCATTAAATTGTATATTTTACTAGCATCACATTGTAAATTTTACTGCATTAAATTGTATATTTTACTAGCATCACATTGTAAATTTTACTCCATTAAATTGTATATTTTACTGCATCAAATTATAAATTTTACTGCATTAAATTGTATATTTTACCGCATCACAATGTAAATTTTACTGCATTAAATTGTATATTTTACTGTATCACATTGTAAATTTTACCGCATTAAATTGTATATTTTACTGCATGACATTGTAAATTTTACTGCATTACAGTGTATATGTTACAGCATTAAATTGTGTATTTTACAGCATCACATTATAAATTTTACTACATTAAATTATATATTTTACTACATCACATTATAAATTTTACTGCATTAAATTGTATAGTTTACTGCATCACAGTGCAAATTTATATGTCTCGGGTATGTTCTGTAACATTACAATTTAAAATTTTGCACTGTGATGCAGTAAACTATACAAGTTACTGCATCAGTTATAAAAGTTACTGCATCACGATGTAACACTAAAAAGTTAGTACATTTCAGTTATAAAAGTTACTGCATCACGATGTATTTTATTAATGCATTACACTGTTATGCACAAACTATACAATTTCAAATATGTCTCGGGTATGTTCTGTAACATGCTGAGTTTTGCAAGCTATAAACAGAATGCACGAAGAAAATATTAGGGACAAAAGAGTGAATCATTTTTTGATATAGACAGGAAAGCAACCAAACACAACAGGTCAGGTGCTTCATTCTCGAAATAATATGCAAGACAAGTAGATCCCGCGTATCTGAGTCATACATGTTACATGAGTAAAATTTTGACAGCTATGCTATAAAAACATACATTTCTTCACTATCTCTCGTCTCTCTTAAATTGAAGATCTTGAGTGATCAATGAGATCACTAGTTTAGGGGTGAAATAAGCCACATAAAATAGGGTATTGCAGTTACGTGAATGTAAACTTAGCACCTTTTGCA